>OX940983.1:4826275-5021769 GCA_954871275.1 Leptopterna dolabrata
ATTCTACGTACCTTGAAACGTAAACCATGGAATTTTGAGAGGAGGGTTTAATTTTTTTTTCATGGTCGATTCCGCAGGTTCATTATTGAAAAATATAAACCAAAATGCTTTCCGAAAATGTGTATGTACTCGTATTTCCTTCGGTTTTGTTTCCTACGTACAGTCCAGTATAAAAAAAGAGTTCGTGGTAACTGGTAACACATCCTCTACTACGAACAGTTCGTACTATGCGATGAATTGGTTTGAACGAACACCGGCTACAACTAACAAAAATAGCCAGTCCCAGGACGTTCGTTATAGGCGATTTCCACTGTATGCAGTTGTAGTGAGCGATGAAAATTGAAAAATTCAATGTTGGGTTCGTTCGCAGTGGCCATCTGACTGTTATCTGACCTGTTATCAGAAAGGCAACTGGCCGTTTGCAGTAGCTTTGTTCGTGCAGTCCCTCAAGAGCTTGTTCAGAGCAACCCTTGGCATGCGCAGTAAGGGTGAGGCAAAGATTCGCTGTTCCTGCAGACCCAGGGCGAGCACCGAGCCAAGTGAATTGGGTGTTCATGCGGTCCCGGGGCAGACGATTCGGTGTTCGTACCGGCCACGGGCAGCAGAACACTGCTCTTACGCGCATGCACCCTCCTCGACCCGTTCGAGCTGCCTGTGCTCCGAACAAGCTCCAGGCTCACCCTGCTCCGAGCGAGCGTGCTCAGAGCTCACCACCCTACACCAGTTCGGTTCAAGCGAAAACCGAACTTGCTCGGAGCTAGCCCCAAGGGGACGGCACGAACAAAGCTAGTGACTCTCGGGAGTCTTTCCTGACTGTATAGTATCCATGAACGGCTGCTCACAGTGTTTTCAAGACTGTCCGAAGCCAGTTCTCTGATCGGCATTCCAGTACATAGGAAACAGGGTGGACGAGAAACTGGCCATACACTGCCTTCTTGATCCCCAACCAGTATAGAGGGTCATATGGACAGTACGGGGTTCTGGTATGCTGTAAAGCAGGGTTCACATGGACGCGGAGACGGATAATGCAGACTGCGTGAAGCAACCTGATTGGCTTTTGGCTGTTGGTAAAGAGGGAAATATCTTTCCGCAGTTCCGCAAGTCTGCATCTGCGCAATGGGCCACCGCGCAGCCTCTGTAACCTTCCAGCATGTTTTCTCATCTGCCTCGCCTGCCTATTTCCACTCTGCCATGTGAACGGGAACCCTCGGGAATGGCGGACTCTCCGCAACCCCCCTCCATTATTAGTGCATTAGTGAAGGTTTACACCATCCGTTTTCATCCTTCCTTTGCGTCACTCTCCGGTAGCTGGTAATTGACCAACACCTAATCCTTTATGGGCCTGTTCGCAATGACCATTCTTGTTCCGTTCCCGTCATGCCTCCGTATTGCGGGAAGGAGATCACCGCACCATGCGCCGCCCCACTGGAACGGAATGAGGGAACGTCAGAAAAATGGAAGAAGCAGGGACAACAGACCAATGGTGTTGTAGCCTCCTGCCAGTTGTAGTCTTCCGTTTCACGATCTCTCAACAATCAGTTTCATTTTCTATCAGTTTCAATTTCTTTCATATTTCCATCTTTTTTTCACGACCACCAAGGACGTAGATAAGTTAATTTCCCTCATCCACGGGGAGCCCAGCGTAGCTATGGGACAAAAATAGTCACCTGAATACGCAGATAATACTGAAGAATTTATCCTGGTAGTTTCGAATGTCATCGAACCACGCGTCGAAATTGTGTGAATCATCTCGCTGTTCGTGATAAGGGTGCACCCAATATCTTCTTTTTGTCGTTGAGGGGCGGGGGGGGGGGGGGGAGCATACCCTTATTTTCCATAGCAGCACATAATATACTTAGGGCCGGTTTCACCAACGTAAACGAAGGTGTTGATCTCAGTTCAAATCACGGTTCAAATCGTAAACGGAGATTGTCCGTCAGGTTGGGTTTCACCACGGGCGTTTAACCCTGAACTCAGTTCAACGGGAGTTCAGCGCTGAACGCTCGATTTTGGCCGATCAGCAGTGATAAACTCGGTTCAAGTCTACTTTTCCCTCCCGCTTATCCATTCACATCAACAATGTCTCGATCACTAGTGCGAGTTGTTAACATGATTTTCGACGAAGATGAAAGTGATGAACTCAACAATATGATAATTCACCGCCCGAGGTAATTCCGCCAGAGGACAGAACATTTTGAACATCTTGATGAGTGACTTGTGTCGAGATACAGACTCTTGAAAGAATCTACGAAAAATAGATAAATAAAATGTATAGTGAATGTATCAGCAGACAAACCCAAACTGAACCATTCATAATCACGTTTTCGGTGTGCATCAATTATTATTCAAAGAGCTGATGATAAGAATTCAATGAGACTACGCAAGCTGTGTGGTCTACTCCACTGCACAAACCAGGAAACGTATTTTGCAGAGAGGAAAAGCCGACGTAATGGGAAAATGGGATGAAAATTCAATGATTCCATAAGTAGTCGTGACATTGAATTATAGCGTTTATTTTATTTTCTGTCTACAGTTAGCGGTCAAAATAATCACATGCTCGCCATTTAGGCAAGTGATATCAGGAACTTTGTCACTTTCTGAAGGTTCAAGTAATCACCAAATGTAATATTTGTCATAAATGCAAATTTGGTGACGAAAATGAATGCGTAGGAACTGGTGGAAGAGATTCAAAACAGTGTCGAATTATCTCCCAGTGGCGTTCTACTAGGTCGCAGGGAATCTCGCGCTCACTGGCTGTGAAGATCAGTTCTCTCTTGACTCGTTTTGGTTCCATTAGGAATAAGGAAAACGGGACACAAAACACAGAAAAACAACTATGTTTAGCGAGAAAAAAAAACGGGGAAAAACAACGTGTAGGTAGGGAAAGCAAAAACAGAAATGGTTAGCTGGACTTCTCGTTCCCACGTTTATCAAAACAGCTGACACCACCAATTTTACCTCGTTATCACCTGATCGTATCATCAAATCATCAAATCATCGAATAATCGAACCCCTGCCTTCCAAATCAGAGTTCAAACTGTGGATCAACAGCAGCTCGAACTTGGTTTTCGTTGATCTTAGTTCAACATGAACTCTGATCCTAGAAACTCGTTTATCTTCGTTAAACCCAAAACTTTTTAAACTGAGATCAATCCATCGGTTACGATGAACTAGGTTTCCGATAAACCGAGTTCATGGTTTAGTGGTGAAACCGGCCCTTAGCTAGCCACCTCCTTCTCAATGCTTCGCTCCTATTCGCGCGCGAAATCCTCTCCATGATTCGGACGAACTGGTCGGTAGAGCAGACCGGGTGCTACTAAACGGGCAGCCCGCCGGATGACAAAACGCACAGTTCAAACAATCTATCCGTTCCTTAAGTTTCTTGAAGAAAACGGAACGTAACGGAACGGAGCAGAGCTGACGGATGGTGTAAACCTGCACTAACGCAGTCAGCACCACGCGTTTTCCGCACTCCGTGTGAACCCTGCCACAAGGCTTGTGATGCTCGGCGAGATCAGGCCATTCTCACGATGCGGATCCTAACGTTTCCTCCCCTCCGACGGCGCAATTGACGGAAACGGTCGTTTAATCAACAAATTGACTCCTGCGAGTCATAATGACTGCTCTCCCGCCTCCCCGCTCGCTACGCCGTTAACTCGGTCGGGGGTCGACTCAGATGAGGATGAAGAGATGAACAATAAACTTGCCAAAATGAAGTGAGAGGGAAGTCGTCAATATGAGCCAATCCTCATAATCGTCCTTCCTGTTGGGACCTCGTATTTCTCTTCATGTTTCACATCATCTCATTCATCGTTAACATGAACACGAATCCGTTTTTAACCGACCACAAAAATAAAGGCGTTTCTCAATTCGACCTGCTTTTATTTTCTTTTTAGCGAATTTTCGAGGAAAATGAAGCAGTCGCAATGGATCCAAATTCAGAACATGAATTTTTGAAATTTGTAATAGGCAAATGAGCTTCAGAACAACCTGAATTCATCCTTAGATTTCAACAAACATAATTATATATAAGTGAGAGGGAAGTCGTCAATATGAGCCAATCCTCATAATCGTCCTTCCTGTTGGGACCTCGTATTGCTCTTCATGTTTCACATCATCTCATTCATCGTTAACATGAACACGAATCCGTTTTTAACAGACTACAAAAATAAAGGCGTTTCTCAATTAGACCTGCTTTTATGTTCTTTTTAGCGAATTTTCGAGGAAAATGAAGCAGTCGCAATGGGTCCAAACTCAGAACATGAATTTTTGAAATTTGTAATAGGCAAATGAGCTTCAGAACAACCTGAATTCATCCTTAGATTTCAACAAACATAATTATATATAAGTGAGAGGGAAGTCGTCAATATGAGCCAATCCTCATAATCGTCCTTTCTGTTGGGACCTCGTATTGCTCTTCATGTTTCACATCATCTCATTCATCGCTAACATGAACACGAATCCGTTTTTAACAGACTACAAAAAAAAGGCGTTTCTCAATTCGACCTGCTTCTATGCTCTTTTCAGCGAATTTTCGAGGAAAATGAAGCAGTTGCAACGGGTCCAAACTTTCAGAACATGAATTTTTGAAATTTTTTGATAGGCAAATCCGCTTCGGAGCATCCTGAATTCATCCTTAGATTTCAACAAACATAATTATATATTATAAGTAAGAGGGAAGTCGTCAATATGAGCCAATCCTCATAATCGTCCTTCCTGTTGGGACCTCGTATTTCTCTTCATGTTTCACATCATCTCATTCATCGTTAACATGAACACGAATCCGTTTTTAACCGACTACAAAAATAAAGGCGTTTCTCAATTCGACCTGCTTCTATGTTCTTTTTAGCGAATTTTCGATGAAAATGAAGCAGTTGCAATGGGTCCAAACTCAGAACATGAATTTTTGAAATTTGTAATAGGCAAATCCGCTTCAGAACATCCTGAATTCATCCTTAGATTTCAACAAACATAATTATATATAAGTGAGAGGGAAGTCGTCAATATGAGCCAATCCCCATAATCGTCCTTCCTCTTGGGACCACGTATTTCTCTTCATGTTTCACATCATCCCGTTCCATCAACATGAACATGAATCCGTTTTTAACAGACTATCCAATTTTAGTCATTTCTGTAAATTTTACTTAATTTATTCAAAATGTGTTTATTCAAACACACCACACTACGTCATCAAATTATCTTGGGTAACAAACCTAAACGAATTTCCGTGATATGCTAAGCGAATATGGAAACTTGTGTCTCAGCCGAGTCGTGGATTATATTTATGTAGTATCCATCAGTAAAATCAAGTGACCTCATCAAATCTTTTTTAATGTTTTATTAAATTACCGAATGCCTCGTGTAAACCCAAAATGCTAACATCAAAAAACTACAGTATAAAAATAGAAATAGTCTATTTCCACGTAAACTAACAAACTGTAGACCAGTTTCGGTTGTTACACCATCATCAGTACACGATAGAATGTACTGACGATGGTGTAACAACCGAAACCGGTCTACAGTTTGTTAGTTTACGTGGAAATATACTATTTCTATTTTTATACTGTAGTTTTTTGCTATGGATTTCCACTACTCCGCCGCAAGTGATTCAAGTTATATGCTAACATCAATCTGTACTTTTCATAATGTAAAACTAACGTACCTTCCATGCAGACATTTTTGCTGGTTATTCTGCAACACCTGTAAACAAGAAAAAAGTGGTTTAACGTAAATTTCACAAAATCGGCTTTCTACGTACATTTTTGAGGTAAACGTTCTTATGAGTATATTAATGCAATTGCTTATTGGGTAGTTTTAAGACTCAGGTCAGACTCGGTATGTTTTTGGGTTCATGAGGCGGCCAGGTTTAAGACTGCAGAGTATAGCAAGAACTGGTAGTGAAGAAGACGGCTTGTCCTGGAGGGAAAAATATACTGCAAAAGTGGAATTGGCCGGTAACAGCTCGCTGTCTTGGTTTCGGGATATTCGAAGATGGACAGGGATCCACAAAACTTCTCGGAGCTCAAAAATAGTGCAGTTGAGCGAACACTGATAGTCGTGTAGAGGGGGAAATGGTCATGGATTGGCCGCCAATAGTCTGCGGCACCTACAGAAGGAAAAAGGAAGAAGATAGTGGCTGAGTGAAGAAAAATAAAAATTGCGATTTGGTGGCATTTGCACTGAAGAGATTATTAGGTATGTACCCATTGTACAATGAAGACAGAAGGGAATGGGACATTTTCTTCAAAATATTATCTTTGGAAAAAAATTTTCAGAAGTTGGAAAAATGATAGTTTGAAGCCCGTTGTCAAAAATAAGCGATATTTTTAAAATGAGGGTGATTGATAGGGTAAATGAGGGCGATTGAAAGTAAAAATGCGGCAAGAAATCAGTTCTGCTGACATCTGATTGGCTATTGGCCCAAGGAGGTGGGGCGAAGGTTCTCAGTGCTGCCAACAACCCAACATTAGAAATGGCAAACCTTCCTGGCAACCTTCAAGAATCGTGAACCTCCCTTCGGTTTGATTTTGAAGATGTTTTTTTAAATTCATTTATAAATTTGCGGTTCTGCATATCGTTTCAAGCGATGCACCAGCGCTCCAAGCGGGATTTGAGTTGAACTACGTCATTTCTAGCGGGAACTCGGAAATTCAAATTTCACACTCGTTTCCTGCCAGGACTTTCCGACATAAACACCTCGCTATATGGTAAATGAGAATTTTTGTTACTGAATAGAATTTGGCCCAAAAAATGGGAATTTGCAACCGAAAAAAATTGCCCATTATTAAGAGTAAAACAATTGTATGGAATTTCAAGTGAAGTAGTAATCCTACATGTTTCAACTATTGTAATAATGACATTTCTTTCCCTTATGACTAGGGGTGCATGAAGTTTAAATTGACTGTAATTTGTATACTGCATTAGGAGTGGGTATACCGTGGAACGGAGAGTTCGTTATTTCTGTCAACATTTTCTTGAATCTGACAGAATGCATTTTGGAATGTTGACAGACAACTCAAACTGTACTTACAAGGAAGTTGTATGCAATAAATATTTTGATTTGCTTTGGGTATTTTTAAGCAATCAACATTTTCACGTGATCGTTCCAACTCATTGTGGTGGTTAGCTGTGAAAACAGCTGATTCCAAAAACCATGCAAGCGATTTTCATGGACTTGCGCGATTGAATCCCTTGTATTTGTATGAAATGTACCCATATTATCCCGCGGATTTCCATCCCGCACATTTTTATGTATGTTATTTACCTTATGCTTCATGAATAACTACAAATAATTAATTATTTATTTAGTTGCATATATGAAAAGAAAAAATTGGAATTAATTCATTGAATTGATTGAATTACTGAATACCGCGCACTTTTATGAAACAATAATTCCCGGGCCGGCTCCAGTACTCGATTTAGGGCTTTCCTGGGGAGGGAGCTCGAGGGTATTGACCACAGAAAACAGTGATATACCTACGCAGAAGGGGCACCTATACAGGTAAATTATTTATTGCACAACGGTTTATTATTTACCTTATGCTTCATGAATCACAACAAGTATAATTATTAATGATTGAATTATTGAATCCCCGCACTTTTATGAAACTTTAATTCCCCAGCCGGCTCCAGTACTCGATTTAGGGCATTCCTAGAGGGAGCTCGAGTGTATTTATGCAGAAGGGTAAATAATAAACCATTGTGTAATAACTTGCTGCGCGTTTTTTTTTACGCTTTAGTAGTTCGTTTAACGGTTTGGACAACGTTCACAGCGCTCTTCTCGGTTCTGCTCCGAAAAAAACCCATCCGTAAGTCCGGATAGAGACTGGAAGTTGTCGATCACACGGTTTATTAGGTGTGCAATTAGGGACCGGTTTCGGGTTTCAGCCCATCATCAGCCACTGCAAATTTATAAAAAAAAACACGTGTCAAAATTGGTCCTATATTTAAACAATTATTTAGACACGTGTTTTTTGTAAATTTGCAGAGGCTGATGATAGGCTAAGACCCGAAACCGGTCCCTAACTTTACACCTAATACAACTTGTGATCGACAACTTCCAATCTTGAACATCTTCCTATCTTGATTTCTGATAGTCTCACAACCCCAGGACTCAAATCATCGTCATCCATTAAGTCACTTTGCCCTGGATAAGTTTTTGAGGCGGCTACAAATCCGAAATTTCTGACAGGTTTTTATGTCAACTAATTGTCCAGGGTCTGTCATAATTATTATACAAACAAGTCCAGGGATGTGTGACTTGATAATAATTAACAAATCAGCGTTTGACACGTCGCTCGAAATACGTGCAGCCGCTGATTAGAGTCGCATCACTCATCACCGAGTGCTCTCGACTGTTGGCGTTTTTGACCCAAGACAAACAGAAATCCAAGCGCTTTGCCGAGTGAAATTGAAATGCGAGACGGTTCATGTGTGGATCATGCAGAGTGCAGCGAAGGGCGGGGCATCGGATAATCGGATAATTGTGTCATACGACCGCAACAGTGTTTCGTATCGGTTGACCCCTCGCGCTTTGTTTATTCGCCCGGAAGTTTGAACAGTGTTCGTCCCGATGGGCAAATTCAATTTGAACAAAACTGCGGATCGTGGGGGGGAGGGGGGGGGGGGTGTAAAGCTTGGCTCGCGTGTCCGGCGTTAAAAATGTTTAATCTGAAACAATGTTCGAAATAATCCAGCTACACTCAATCTACACTGCCCAGCAAATATACGGGAAATTCGCATGTTACGAAATGGAAGTTAGGTTCAAGAGATACGCCAATAACGTTGGAAATTCGCTCCTACCGAATTTCACGGATGTGCTACAGGCTGTTTGAAATGTCCCCCCCCCCCCCCAATCGGTTCAAATGCCGCTAGAAAATTTCAACTTACCACCGTCCTCAAATTATGCTGTCTTTACGAAACTTATTCAAATTTTGAACAAAATTTCAAAAAATTAATTTAATGCTTGAACTATTTTTGGTGCAACATATTTAGATCTATTAAAATACGTGTATTTTTTCCAGCTCACTGGCGTCCAATGCATGAGTATTGGCAACCATAATTCACTAATTTCTGACATTGTATGAATTTTTATCGATTTTGTGCGATTTCTGAATACGCAGTTACATTCAACAGGCCCCGTTTACGGAGGAAAACCGCCGGATGATTTGATCATTCGTCCTGCTAAAACTGCTTATTCTCCATGATCAAGGAATCACTGACAACTGGACAACATTCGCTCTGATGGCATTCTGCATTTATCAGTTACCTATTCAGGCTTATGATAAATGCCAATCTTCAGAACAAATTGATGGAAAGTTGAATAAAACACACGCACACATCACTCAGAAATAACCCAGTGACGTTGGGAATTGACAGTTTTTTCTAAAAGCATACGCGTAATTGACTGAATTACGTTTCAGGATGGTGATTTTGTTTTTGAAAGGTTCCGTAAATTATTTTTTGAACATACTGCTTTGGCGGTTTGCGACCGTTCATGTGTTTTTCCAGCTTTTTCAATCCCATTCCGACAAACCGGAGTGAAATCGACGTTTTATTTCACGGAGTTAATGGTTTCATCCCATTAGGATAAATCTGGAGGGTTTTTAACATTGAATCGGTGTGAAGGGATTTTATCGTTAGAGCCAGCGGTATCAGAACCTTGGAAAATTAGATTGCTGTCGATTCCAGGTGTACCTACCCTAGGAATTCTACTTCGGCAATGTTTCTACAGGAGCCACTCATGCAATGAAGGACGGCTGTACCAAATTTGCGCGGTTATTTAGGCCACCAGGAACAGTTTAGATATCAAAATCGGACTTCGGAGCTGAATTAGGTTTTGGTGTCAGTTCGATGCCAGGGAGGGGCGTCACGACGCCGCTAAAATATAAAATCAGCTAATTCTCAGTCTTACGACTTGATACTATTTGGGCATGTCGCCATATTGTTAAACAGTCAGAATTTGCTGTACATGTATTTTGCGCTGGGCAATGGCGCCGCAGAATTCAAAAGCAGCCAAATTTAGGTCTTACGACTTGGATTTTGTTTGTTTTAATTTTATTTATTTACTAGCTGCATATATGACAAGAAAACAAATTACATTTAATATAAAAACATAATCCTTACATAATTGACTTATTCTATAAATATAAAATAGAGAGAGAAAAAAATCGTCGTTGCAACTACTTATTGTTGGGCTAAAGGCCAGAGGCCCGAAGTGCCCAAGAAGAATCGTCGTCCGTCTATGAAAAAACAAAACATTAGGTACATTCCTTTCCGGAAAGTAGGAGTTAATTCATAATTTTTAAATTAATTTTTCCTTTAAATTATGAGATCCATAAGGCCATTTGGGCCTCTGCCCCGGCACCCCAAAAACACGGGAGTAGAAAAGACCAACCATTGTTCAGAAGGCATCAGAATTTCCCTCCATACACTGTAACTCCCTAGCATTTTTCACAAAGTTCAACAGCGACTAGCCAGAATTCTTTAGCTATGGATATTCAATATTCCATGGTGGTTCCTTAATGTTAGCTCCATAGACCAAGCATGTTATCGGAATAAAGCGATATGCGATATGTAATCGATGTGCTACAATCGAAATCGAAACCTAGGCTCCTGAAACTGGAAGATAGGTCCTGGGACCTAGTGTTCCCATGGCAACCGAGAAAACTGGCCAGGCGGCACATGCTCAGGCCCACTTTCACCAAAAATTTGAAACGAGTTTAACCCGGAAGAGGTTGCAAATTAACGGAGTTTACCGCTCACTGTCTTTCACCAGAGCTCTGTGCGAGCTTAAACTTCCACCGAGGGGGCTCAAGTTTAAACGCCCGAAATCCGGCAAGTGAACGTCGCTAATCTCCGTTATCCATGAGATCCCAATATGGCCGCCTAGCTCACAGCTGATTTTCGGTTCCGTTGTTATAGAGCTGTGAAATGAATTAACGCAAGTTGGCATTGTATTGGTATTTACTCTATACCATGTGTTCCACAATGATATTATGGGTACCTTACCTCGTGACCGGAGTCGTTGTAAATCAGAAATCACTTTGGCAAATTACAGTTTATTATTACAGCGGAACAATGGAAGCGGGAATCGACATCAGCTGAGTGGTGGTTGTTGTTGTTTTGACGAGTTTATAGTCCCGGCGCGTCATATTGTCCAACTTTTGCTTGGACATTTTAAACTAAACTCCGTCAGGCAAACTCCATTATTTCAAACAGGGTTTAACCGACATTTGGGCTGGTGAAAGACGCCAGCTGCCTTTCCAGGTTTAAATCTCGACGTTAACTTTAACGGAGTTTGGCTAAACTCCGTTAAATAATTTTCTGGTGAAAGTGGGCCTCAGTCGAGTAAAAATGTTGTTTGCCACGCCGACTTTGGGCTCCGGCCCCAGAATCTGATTTCAACCCCAAAATCGTTCATTTTGCAATCGATTCGATCCCTTCCATTCAGTTTGTCATTTGTTTTTGTTGTCTCTAAATCACATTCGCTTTCTGCGTTGAGTCTGTCAGTTTTCAATTTTTTGCGTCAAATTTTGCACGTTTTGTGTTCGGTCCGGTTCCGATGACAGATTTGTATTCGTGGTACATACATACGTTTTGTCCTGTTTGCTGTTAGTGGTTTGTGGACTGATCGGCGTCAACACACAGATAGCCACCTAGCTTCTAGTCAATAGCTTCTCCATTCAGGTACGTACCAGCCGACGGGTCATTGTTTTGTTGTACTTCACTTTACTATATTTTTGTAACACATGAATTCAGTGGCTAATTTGCAGTAGAAATTGTCGACGTTTTCTTACGACGATACAGTGTTGATTAAAAGAGATAAGCTTTGCTGAATATCACTGCTAACAGTAAATAAGGGAAAGGTGTTGTTGCCTTGGGGTATTTTGTAGACAAATCTGTTGGTTTTGTGTTCTGGTTTGGTGCCCCACCGTTTTCAGACCTCACGCACCGCTACTGGGTACTGATATTATGTATTTACACATCGTGATTATGTCCTCACACATTACTGGGCTTAATGAAACATACCAGGGAAAAATCGTTTTCTTATCATTTGACATTGAGAACATGTTGGGAGTTTCTAGCTGTACACTCAGGGTTCGTAGCAATATACATAAGATATATAGAGGACTTCTCGTGGTGAGAATAATAAAAGGTTTCGGAATTACACAATTACCCTCTAACCGAAATCGCGTTGGGTAATTATGAACCACATCGTCAATGATCATTGTTGGGTTGCTATGGAAAAGTAAGAGTAGGGATTTGATGAATGTTGAGGTTGTGAGTTATTGTACCACCATATCGTCAACGGCGGCAACGTAGTTTAGAGGTGGGTTGTATTCATCACTATGAACTGCCAACCAAAACGCTCAAGTGCTCCCCGCTAATTGACTCGGTTCACCAACGCCCGTTCAAACAGCTTTAATGAGCTGCGGCCCCTGGGCGCCAGAAGAACAGAGAAAGGGAACTGCAACATCTGTGACAAGGAACGTGTGGAACCGAATTGCGAACTGTTCCCGCCCACTACCCACAACAGCCGTGGGAAAATTAAAAGCAGGTTAACTAAACCAGGGGACTCGATTTTCATTCAGGGTTTCCGGTTTCAGGGTTTCAACAAAAGGTTTTTTTTTCGTTGGAAATATAAAGTTTAAAACAGAGGAAATTGGTGGGAAAGTGGTTTTGAACTGGGTTTCAGTTGTGGAATGCGGTGAATAGCCCGCATGCCCACGGGTGGATTAATTTGCAGGGTCTGTTGCCAGAGGGGACCTCGGATTCCTGTTCTGATTGCGACAAGATTACCCGGCTCGAGGTGAACTTTCAGCGCGGGATGACGACACAATCGGGAACTTGGTTGTGACGATCCCGTCTAATAAGTTGTACGATGTGGCGAGGGCGGAACTGCTGAAATGCCTACGGAGGAAGTGAAATTTCACTGTTCTAATACCGTCGAAATGCTTGGGATCACCAGAAATCTGCCAGGGGTTCAAGGAGGTCCAGCGATTATATACGTATACAATACATAATATATGAATTCCGAATTTTGCCAAAATGTTCTTATTGCCAAACAAAAGGATGAGTTCGAAGATGAGCAATATCAAAAATTCTAAGGGGTCAAATTTGAGTTTGTAGTGTAAAAAATCGGTAGAAACTCCTAAAATTGCGAAAAATTGACATAAAACCACTGAAAGTGATATGGAAAGGTGTGTAAAGACAGAAAATAACATTTCAGTTGTTTTTCATGCAGTATAGGGGTCAAATTTGGATTTTGGGGGGTCAAAAATTGGTATTAAGCAAAATCAACATTAATTCACCTGACGTTGTTTGGGATGGCGATTCACGACGGAAAAGGGGACTATTTCGATGATAAAAATATTTTTCTCAAAAAAGTCGGTCAAATTTGACTTTGTAAGGGTCAAAATTGGGTCAAAAAAGGCTAAAATCGAGAAATTATAAAATCATACGAAAAGTGGTATGGTTTCTCGCTCTATCATCTTTTTACACAACTGCAAGAATATTGATTTTTATTTTTATTGAACTGGCGTTTTTAAGACATCTGTGTTTTTAAGCCAATGCCTTGCAGAAATAATTTTATATTTGTACAGGCACTTACAGTTATACTGATTAATGTTTGATCAATTTCAATGATTTTCAGTGACTTAGGTAAATATAAATATAGTTTTATTAACCAATGGTCAGAGGTACCCGCTTTCTATGGTGGCCGCCTTGAATATTTTCACTGGTCGAATATTTTCATCAGCGACGTTCAAAAGTTCCTAGGGTATCAAATTTGAGATTTAGGGGTCAAAAATCGGTAAAAACTGTAAGAATTGCGAACAATTGATATATAAAATCAATATTAAAATCAATATTAATTCACCTGACGTTGTGCGGGATGGTGATTCACGACAGAAAGAGGGAATATTTCCATTCTCAAAAAATAGTTGGTCAAATTTGACTTTATAAGGGTCAAAAATCGGTAAAAATGGCTAAAATCATGAAAAAATTGTGTGATCGCACGAAAAGTGGAACGGTATCTCGCTATATCATCTTTTTACACAATAGCTCGAATAATGAGACTTGCTATGTTTTTAAGCCTATTCCTTTCAGAAACAATGTTACTGAATACAGGCACTTACAATTACACCGATTAAGTCCAATATCAAGTTCAATGATTTGCAGTGACGTAAATATAAATATAGTTTTATTAACCAATGGTCAATGGTACCTGCTTTTTATCGTGGCCGACCTTGAATATTTTCATTTTTTCGGAATGAAAAATTGCAAAACGTTCCTTCAATCAATAAAATTTCAAATCTTGGGTCAAATTGAGTGGGAGAGTGCGCGGTTGTCTTTTGAACCAGAAATACCTTCCAAATTATTTACGAGAATGAAACGTGGTCGGTCGTTTAATTCCACCTAAGAGGTTTCCACATGGTATGACACTGAGAGTCTCAACGTAGGTCACCCACCGTCCTTATCTAAGGGCTTATCTGAGGTGGCCTGGATGAGGCAGAGTTATCTCTTATCTTCTGCCTACTTGACATATCCTGTTCTCTCCAGTGGCTTCAAGGGGCTGTTATGACCGGCTACATTCAACTCGAACATCGGCATCGTTCGGTTCATGTACAAGGACACTAAAAGGGCAGCTCCGAGTCGCCTTAGTACGATATTCTTTTGAGTAGATCGTGAAATCCTGAATGGGATGTCGTATAGAATTCGGAGTTTCAGAAGGCTCTGTTGGTCTCAGTAGACGGATCTCGGGTAGCTCCTGCCTGTGTCAGTCAAACACGATTATTCAAAACAGACTGTTATGAAAAACGCTGCAAAGTCCTTGTCACATGGGTTTATTATTCTATCGGACACACCTACAGAAATGTTGGTTGTTCATTTATTCTCAAAAACACTTTTTTTCTCTTAATACAAATTATCTTTGATCACTGGTAGTGTCATGTAATTGTGTCGACTCACCTGCTGATACTACTTCTACTGTTATTATACAAATTTAAGGCGATTTCAGACAATTTCCCAGGTTTTTGACTCATAAAAAATTAATTTTGGTAGTTACTCTTCGTTGCAACCTCAATTCTTCACTCTTTGGTCAAAATCGACTTCCTATTCGGTCTTCTCGCCCTAAAAAACATGGAAAACGATACCTCACAGGCTCATGCCCAATAAAACCTCAAAAAACGCTATGAAGAAACTCGGCGCTGCGCGCCTCGCCAGGGGGCAAGCCCCCTGGAACCCCGGATGCTTACTGCTTAGAGCCTACGGCTAAAATTCAAGAAACATGGAACATGCTTTAGCCGCGTTCCGAGTTTTTTCAAACAAAAGATTGAAACATATTCATTTTGCTGAAAATGTTAACTTTAGAGTAGATAGAAACTTGTGAACGGATGATCAATAAATACTTTATTTATTTTTGTTCCATACAATCGTTAGAAGTTACGGCTAATATTGGTTACTAAAGGTTTATAGCGCTAATGATGACTCACCACTACGTATCTATAACCAAGTGACTACCAAACAAGCGTCATTGTTTACTATCCATTTATAACATTCATTTATATAGTTATAGTATGAAACTAGGAAATAAATACCAAGAACAAATACGAAATAAATTCGTGATAAATCAAGAGCTTTCCAACGAATGGAAAACGATTTTTGTCCGATGAAAATGAAAGAAGTTTCATTTCCCTAGCAACTACTCGGTTGTACGTGAAAATCATCGTAAAATTTCGTTCCACTTCCGCGTTACCCATCCCGCGTAGGTAACGTTTTTCGGCTAGTTAGTCCAAGGCTAAAGCATGTTCCATGCTAAAACCTCGAACACCCCTAATTTTACACCCATTTTTCACCCATAACACCCCTCGGTGTATTCCGATCAGGCGGTCGAGCTTCGGAGCACAACTAGGGCCCAAATGTGTTCCCAAATTTGGACCCAAGGTGTATGCGGAAGAACGACGATTTTAGACCAAAATGTAACGTAAATCTAAGACTGAAACTTCGTTAGAACTTCAATTTTCGATTCGTTGGTCAAAATCGACTGCATACTCGGTCTCCTCGTCCTAAAAATAAAAAAATAAAAATAAAACCATGGAAAACTATACCTCACAAGCTCATGTTAATAAAACGCTGCAAAGTCCTTGTCACATGGGTTTATTATTCCATTGGACGTACCTACAGAAATTTTGGCTGTTCATTTATTGATCCTTTCATGTGCAATAATTGAAATAGCTATTTCTGATGGTTTCCACCAATTTTGGCCCTAAAAAGACGAATGAGGCTCTTTTTTTTAACAGATTATTTTTGATCATTGATAGTATCATTTAATGGTCTTGATTCACCAGCTAATACAAACTGATGGTGATTTCAGACAATTTCCCAAGTTTTTGGATTCATAAAAAATGCATTTTGGGAGCTGAACCTTCGTTACAACCTCAGTTCTTCACTCTTTGGTCAAAATCGACTTCCTATTCAGTATTCTCGCCCTAAAAAATATGGAAAAATGTACCTCAAAAGCTCATTTTACTAGAAAACAAAAAAAACCTATGTTTACACCCGTTTTTCACCCATAACACCCCTGGGTGTATGCCGATCGAGCTGCAAAGTTTCGGGACACAACTAGGAGCCAAATGGAGCATGTGTGCGAAAGAAAGAATTTTTTGGACCGAAAATGCGGCGGTCGGACATCGCATTTTTGGAATCAACGCACTTTGAAACGTAAAAGAAAAAATTTTGTGGGGGTGTTACAAAAATGTTTGCTGAGCGAATACATAAGTGTGTTATTCACAGAATAATACACCAATAATCTTCGGCTTCACGATGTCCAGCGACCCCAATGTTGCAGAAACCAACCCGTTTTGGAGTTGTTCTCCGTACCCAGTTCTCAAGGTTCTGCTGGTCCAGCTTGGACTTGTGCCAGGGGTGAATGACAACTCCAGACGGATCTTAGGAGCAGCTGCGTCTTGCCAAAACGCGCTCCTTTCTATTGTGCACAATACGAAAAGGGGGATATCCCCAGCAGAGGCCCCTTCCTCGAGGCTCCTACAAGCCTCACAGTCCAAGAGCCATAACGGGCACCTAACCATCCACACAGCCTTCAAACAGAGCTTCCCCAGTCGCCGTTATCTTCTGTCTCTCGTTTTCCGTCTCACTCCTCATTGTTGCCGTCATTGTCTGGTTCTGAACGTTCGAACCTACTTCCATGTGCCTGTCTCTCTCCTACCAATCTTATCATGTTTACTTCTGAGGACCCAACACAGTTCCCCTTCGCGTTACCAACTTTCAGCTAAAGATTTGAAATCAGACATCTGCCCGATGGCATTCGAATCATTCGAATTCAAGAACGTGTAAATGCTATTATAATACTGCGATTATCGCAGGGCTCATATCCAATGGCAATTGAGGCTACCGGAGCGAACCTTCAGGATGGCAATGTGGGACTGCGACAGAACCAGCCACAGTCCCCTTATAAATAGATAACTTTTGTTGGACTGCGAATTTGATTAATTAAATGATAATATTATAAAATAGGTACTTAGGAAAATTTTGATTGGAAAAAAAAGCTGCAAATTATTACACAACGGTTTATTATTTACCTGTACAGAGATGCCCCTTCTGCGTAGATCACTGTTTTCTGTGGTCAATACCCTCAAGAATTTGATTAATTAAATGATAATATTCAAATACCGAGGAAAATTTTGATGAACAAAAAAAAAAACGCTGCAAATTATTACACAACGGTTTATTATTTACCTGTACAGATGCCCCTTCCGCGTAGATCACTGTTTTCTGTGGTCAATACCCTCAAGAATTTGATTAATTAAATGATAATATTCAAATACTGAGGAAAAGTTTGATGGAAAAAAAGCTGCAAATTATTACACAACGGTTTATTATTTACCTGTACAGATGCCCCTTCCGCGTAGATCACTGTTTTCTGTGGTCAATACCCTCAAGAATTTGATTAATTAAATGATAATATTCAAATACTGAGGAAAAGTTTGATGGAAAAAAAGCTGCAAATTATTACACAACGGTTTATTATTTACCTGTACAGATGCCCCTTCCGCGTAGATCACTGTTTTCTGTGGTCAATACCCTCAAGAATTTGATTAATTAAATGATAATATTCAAATACTGAGGAAAAGTTTGATGGAAAAAAAGCTGCAAATTATTACACAACGGTTTATTATTTACCTGTACAGATGCCCCTTCCGCGTAGATCACTGTTTTCTGTGGTCAATACCCTCAAGAATTTGATTAATTAAATGATAATATTCAAATACTGAGGAAAAGTTTGATGGAAAAAAACGCTGCAAATTATTATACAACGGTTTATTATTTACCTGTACAGATGACCCTTCTGCGTAGATCACTATTTTCTGTGGTCAATACCTCAAGCTCCCCCCAGGAAAGCCCTAAATGGAGCGCGGGATTCAATAATTCAATCATTAATTTATTTGTAGTTATTCATGAAGCATAAGGTAAATAATAAACCGTTGTGTAATAATTTACCTGTATAGATGCCCCTTTTGCGTAGATAGTATAATAAAGCGTTATGTAATAATTTACCGTTGTGTCATAATTTACCCAATAGTACTTCAATGCTTGTTCAAGTTGCCAAAGTACCTATCAACAAAATCCAAAAGAGCCTTCATTTTGATTTATTATTTTTAATAATAAACCTTTGGAATCGAGCATGAAAAACAAAAATTTAACCCCCCCCCCCCCCCTCAAAATTTGATGATTTCCGTTTGAAGGTAAATAGAGTCCGAAAATGCAATACAAAAATTTCTATCTGTCTGCCGTATGCCGTACTTCGCACATTTCTTAGTTACCATGAACCAAAATTAATGAAATTTGGATTGTAGGTCCCATTTGGGGTCTAGTTGTTCCTCGAAGCTCGGCGTTAATGTCAGTCATCTCTAAGGGGTGAAAAATAGGGGATTGAAGTTTCCAGAACGCCGTTACCTCGAATTTTTTTACATTTTTAAATATTCTTGAACTTGGGAGTTTTCAACCCAGCAGGAATACCCAAAAACGAATTACTCTCATTTAGGATACCCAAAGTGAATTAAAATCACTTTGAGGTGGACGGGACAGCCATAAGGTTAAGGGGGGGGGGGGGGCTGTGAATTTAGAACAACACCATCGTTTTAAAACAGCGTTCGAACTGAAATTACTGAACAAAACTCGTTGAAGAAAAGTGTATCTTCAAGTACGGCGCCGTACGGCGCATCGCTATGGACAAACGGACCTTATCAGCTGTTTATCGAGTGGTGCAGACCCGTTTATTTCCGTCAGTTGACGATAAGACTCGAGCTATTGGAACATCGATATTTATGAACGAGAAATACATTCCTAATATTATTGGATTTAAAAGTGGATCACTGGCACGGTTCTTGAAAAGGTGTGAGAAGTCTGACGGAGAAATTTCATATCTGATTTTATAATCAACAGCTGTCGCGAGATTTAACATGATTAATTCGGCGAACAAAAATGACACGATGAATATTATAAGTACTCTATTTTCTCTATGCAGCATATATCTATTATAATTATACGAAATGCGGAAATGTATTTTAGAAATGATGCAATATAACATAACTTAGTGGCAACGTGACGAGGAAGGTAGGTAACTATGTGTTATAATAATTATACTGCCCTCCCAAAAAGCCGCAAACTCGATTTTTTTTTGCAATTTAGAGATTTTGGTATGTCTGGATTCGTATCTTGAAGACCTAGTTTTGGTATCTAGTTGTAAAAGTTGGGAAAATGTCCCTAAAACAGTTATTCAAGGAAAACGTCTACGGTTTCTCGAGTTTTTGATGGTTTTCCAACGATGAAACGCATTACTAGTTCTTCCAACAAATAAAAACAGTAGATCCAAGATCTACGGTATTAATTCATTAGAACAGTGAATTTAATTTAATGGTCATCAGGACAGTACTGTTTTTCTTTGTTGTATCCCTCTCATAGTTCTCTGAATTCGTCAGGCGGTACCGTTTTTCAATTTTGTGATGAGCGCCAAAATCTTCGAGCGATCGACCGTATTGCACAAGGAAAAATAAAGTTACTGTTTTTGTTTTTGGGAAAGGGGTGAAAAAACTCCAGTAACTACAGGGGGAAACAACCGTAGCATGAGCGTCCAACGAAGAAAACCAGTAACAGACCCTCTACTGTTTTTTGAAGGAAAATTTACCTCATCTTCTACAACGGAGAAAAACAGTTGCTTACATAAATGTATGTGTATATTCTTCCAAAATCGATGCGCCTTGCTGCTATAGACGTAGAAACTAAATTTTGATCAATTGCCACAAAAAAATTATTGGAAAATACTGAAAAATGCCCATTTTACAGCCTAAAAACCTTACCTGCTTTTTTCTCAAAACTAGATTGCCTTGTTCTACGGCTTTCTTGCTTTGGACGACAGTAATAGGCACCCACTCCATGAGATCGCTTCAAAAGTGGTGGTCAAAAAAGGAAATCTATTTTTGTAGTGTTTTTGTGAGTCCGTTTTTTGCCCACTTGCAGTTCATCCGTCATTTAGTCTACATGGTGGAAGTAGGATCTGCTGCCATGCTCTTCCATGATGAGAAGGCAGGCTCAAGAGACAGTGATAATTATAATGACTGAATCCCGCGCATTTTCATGAAACTGTAATTCCCGGGACGGCTCCAGTACCTACGCGATTTAGGGGTTTCCTTTGGGGTGAACGAGGGTATTGACCACAAGAGAAAAGTGATCTAACGCAGAAGGGGTATCTATACAGGTGAATAATAAGCCGTTGTGTAATAATTTGCAGCGTTTTTGTAAACTAAACGGTTTTAGCGAATTTTCAAAGAAAATGAAGCTATTGCAATGGCTTCGAAATTTAAATAATATAAATTTTTGGAAATTTTCTTCATAGAAATCCGTTTCAGACCATTCTAAAACGATTCCTGAAATTTAACACTTTTTTATATGTATATATATATTTATATATATATGTGTCACTCCAGACGATAACTCTCGATAGAATTGAGATAAACAGCTCAAATTTGCACAAAAAATCTATCTTGGCAATCGAAAGGCTAAGTTCGAAGATGGGCGAAATTGGCCTACTCTAAGGAGGGTTTTGGCGCATTTAAAGTGCGCAAAAATTACCCAAAAATCCCCAAAATGTTATTTTCCAACAAGTGACCCCTCATTTTAAAGGTTTTTGCACGCTGAACACGATGGTGGAATCGGATTTTAGATATCTTGATCCGTTCTCAAATTAGAGCATTTAAAGTGCGCAAAAATTACCCAAAAATCCCCAAAATGTTATTTTCTAACAAGTGACCCCTCATTTTAAAGGTTTTTGCACGCTGAACACGATGGTGAAATCGGATTTTAGATATCTAAATCCGTTCTTAAATTAGAGCATTTAAAGTGCGCAAAAATTACCCAAAACTAGGATAATCTTTAAACTCTTACCCCCCCCCCCCCCCCCCCACACCCCCTTAGAGTGGTCAGATTGAAAAATGTGAGAAGTATTAATTGAAGACGAGAGTTCGAAGCAAAAAAGGGGGAGGCAAACGATTAGTACAACTCCTTGAATTTCCCATTTGACATATAATTTATTGTTATGATACCTTCATAGATAGACAAGTACCGGCCCACGTATTACTAGAAGGAAGACGAAAGAAAAAATCTATTTCAAATTATTCAATTTAGGTACTAACAGTAGGAGGAAGAAGGTTAGGTAGGTATCTTATCAATTTATTATCAGTATCATACGAATATTTGATATTCAAAGGTAGGTAGGTACTTAACATGATAAAAATAATATCAATGAAGAAGGAAGGATCTACCTACCTAGTAGAGCAAATCTTGAACTGGTTTTAGATACCAGGCCTGAAATCGTAGTCAAGAGGAAAGGCCATTCAGAAGGAACAAGGAATCTACTCATAACAAACGGTAGAATCAGGATGGACAAAACGTACAAATTAAAATAAATACGAAGAGAATATACATAGAAAACCAAATTTTAGACCGAAGTTTTCCTTTATTCAAAACCATAGCCATTAATTCGAATATTTCTTTGAAAATTCGCTCATTAAGTCATGCTGCATGACTGGTTTTTTTTTCACACTAAATTCAACTGCCGTTCAACGCGCAACTGTACCATCGCCAGAAACCATTTCGAGAGCAATTGGTCAATTCTCATTGGCAAAAACTGCAAAATGTTTCAGTCCCGTGCAAACGTCGAGAAACTTCACCTGTATAAATTGCCTAACGGCTTCCAAAGTAGGTAGGTTTTCTCAATTTATTCAGCTGTTTTTCGAAACATTGTGTATGTGTGTGACCGGGGCGGTCGAATGACGTCTTGACCTTCCGTCCACATCGTCAGACAGGGTCTTGGGATCCTGTGCGGATATGAATAAATATGAATAAACCGGCTATTGGCCCCCTTCGGAGTTCAAGGGTGTTCCGTTGTTCTCGAGGTCATGTTTTTTTTTCCACGTTTTGGGTTCATGTGAAGTGAAAACATCAGGTGCGACACACAACTTTACTATGGTACTATGGTACTACTACCTGTGGTACTGCTCAGTGCCCATGAGTTGGTTAATCTAGGTAGTCAGGGATTGAGGCGCTGCTATTTATGCAAACCTGTATACTATTGAGATTCCCCAATGAACCTGAGTTCGCTCAACTGGTTCCGTTTTTTCCCACAAATTAAAGCCGTTTAGTGACATAAAAGTATATGATTGTTACAGAAAATAAATTAAAGTATTTTATACTTGAAGAAAAATGGACTAAGCGAAAATTAACTTACAGTTGAATTGCAGTAAATACTGGCAATTCCTGATCTTCATAATTTAAAAAACAGCGGTATTATTTACCTGTATAGATGACCCTTTTGCTTAGATCACTGTTTTCTGTGGTCAGTAACTACTCTCGCGCTCCTCCCAGGAAAGCCTTAAATAGAGTAATGGACCCGGCCCGGTAATTACAGTTTCATGAAAATGCGCGGGGTTCAATAATTTAATTATTAATTATTTGTTGTTATCCATGAAGCATAAGTTAAATAATAAAGCGTGGCGTGATAAACCGTTGTGTAATAGTTTACCACACAAAAAATTAATTATTGAATTATTGAATCCCGTGCATTTTTATGAAACTGTAATTCCCGGGCGGGCTCCAGTACTCGATCTAGGGTTTTCTTGCGGGAAGCTCGAGGGTACTGACCACAGAAAACAGTGATCTACGCAGAAGGGGCTTTTATACAGGTAAATTATTACACAACGGTTTATTAAACAACGTAGAGTACAAATTATACATAATAATGTACCCGAACAAAAACGGTATAAAATTATATACCCGTTATTGTTATTATGAAACCTCCAGCGTGGCTGATTGTATATAAATCTATCTTGTCACACACCTCAAATTCCTAAGCCCTGAAGATGAAAAATACATTTTCCGAAATCGGCCTAAATAGAAATTGCATTTACCACCCTCTGACCGATTACCAAGAACCTCAGTCTCGCAATATAGCCAAAAACTGTCACGAACCACTCTCTACTGTTGCTTATGATGTACGAGTATGTTTAATTGAAATTGTGTATAGATACTGGAATTTTTTTTAAAACTTACTATTGGCTTACTTACATTTAAAACAAGGAAGACAGGATGCTTCATTACCTTTGCCTCTAATGGAGGGAGTCTTGAATCCCCGTATGAGGGAGGAATTGGCTCACCTGGCCCATGCACAAATTTGCGCTGATGCGCTCGCCCTTTCACCCATCACACTTGCGCCTTTCACCCTCCGCACTGGTCCGCCCGCCCTTTCACCCTCCCACCGGTGCGCGCCCTTCGACAGCCAAAGAGCCCCCTCGAAACAAACATCCCGGGAAAAACGTTCGCAGGCCCGCGCGCCTTTACATCACCTTTACTGCCTTTTCGGACCCTTCGCATAAAACATTCACCCTCAAGTGCCCGCAAGTGCTCCCAATTTATTTAGACCTTTCCCCCACTTCTACCCCAACCTCCAGCCCTTTGCCCTTATAAGGGCCGAAAAAACCAGGGTAGCACCAACCAACCCTACGGTAACGTACGGTGGAGGGGGGGGAGGGGGGTAGACGAAATAGCTACTAAAAAAGAAAGTAGACCCTTTCCCTCACCTCTCATACTACTTTCCTTCCATACGCTGTATATCTTCTTTCCAAGGGCCCGTGGTGGTGGGGGTTGACTGAGAGATATCGTTTTTAATACCTTTGGATTGAAGTGCGTTGGGGTCTGAGACACTTAACTAAATTGAACGCCCCACATGGGCTCCTCTCCGCCCTTCGGACTTGGTCCTTTTTGCAATGCTTCGGTTAAAACTGCGGTCCCGACCTTCTCCCATTTCCCTCGGCACCGAAGGAAGATGTACGATCCATCATGCGGTTCATGGCCTCGTAATGACCGTTCCGTGTAGCTTCGGCGTAAGCGGATTAAAAAGAGAAAAAAGAAGAAGAAAAACCCGTCTCCCTCGTACTGGCGACCTCTTCGAAAGTAGCTAAAACATGATGCAAACATTCCTGCCAGGTGAACTACAGTATTTTTGGGCCGATTTTAGTTTTATTCCCGCCTTGAATGCAGTGTTGACTTATTCACGAGTTTATTTGACATGTTGGCAACACTGGACACATCCAGTGTTGCTGATATGAGTGCGGGAAACATACGTTTTCTTAGTGAGAAGGTTGTTTTTCCACATGGGCTCCCCAAGATGCCGTTTTTCCGGAAGCAGGTATGTTTGCATCATGTTTTAGCTACTTTTGAGTAGTTTTAGTGGGGGGGGGGGGGGGGGTGTGGCAAAATCGGATTACTTGTACGATTTTCTACAGAGAACGATGATTGGATGTTGAAAATTGCTTTATCATTTGTTTTCATAAGAAATTCCAAAAGGTGAACCGAGGTACACTTTGCCAGGTTCATAAGCGGTCTAAGCGGGTAACCCAGGTTCCCTTTGCCAGGCACTGGGCGCTTACTGGGGGAACTGAATTGCCACAAATGGACCGAGTGGCCTAACAGTTCGATTTAACTTTCACATTTTTCAATCCATATTCAATTACTTATTTTTAATTTAATGTTGATTTACTGCAATTTATTTATTTTAATTCAATTTAATTTTCAATTTAGTTTATTTAATTTACTTTTCGCCTAGCTGACGATTATACAAACAGCTTCCCAGGTCATTTTCGAGTGTTTTCTTGGTACTATAAATGGGGGTATCCTGACCCAGTACCTAGTGCCTAGTAGGTGGGAGTTAGCAGGTCACTGCTTTTTCACTCTCAATTTTTGTCTGTCTGTTTCGATCCATAAAATCCATTTTTATTTTATATTTTCAGACGAATATTATCACGTTGCAAATGCTGACATTGGTCCCAAAATATTTATAATAATTAATATTTTGAGACAATTTTTCAAAATTTGCGAAGGCATTTATGAGACTGTTTAAATGTAAAAAGGTTTAATTTGTAGTTTATTTTCAGCAATAAACAATGCACATTTAAGAGGTTTATGGGTTTTTATTGCCCACTCAAGTTACGTTTCAAGCGTAACTGTACCGTAACCTGGCAAGGGTAGTATAGTTCAACTATTATTACGTTACAAGCGTTTGTGGGACCTGGCAAGGGACACTACTGTTCACCTTTTATGAAAAAGTAAAAAAAAATCATAAAAATGGCTTGACATACTTTTGCGATGTTATTTCAGTGTCAGCAAAGGCTAAAATTGGAATTATTTTTATTTTTAA
The DNA here is from genome assembly GCA_954871275.1 of Leptopterna dolabrata. Lineage (NCBI taxonomy): Eukaryota > Metazoa > Arthropoda > Insecta > Hemiptera > Miridae > Leptopterna > Leptopterna dolabrata. The sequence continues at coordinate 4,852,044 of OX940983.1, forward strand.
ATACAAAAACCACTTAGCTGCGTTCATGATTTCAACTTTTGCCACGCAGTTCTTCCACCACAGGGCTACCACCCGTCCCGAATTTCTCGGTGCTGTCCCGTTTTCCAGGTCGTTTCTCTGGATCCCGAGATTCACTGGTCGGAAATTCGGCCCCTTCCTGACACCTAGGAGACGTACCTAAATCTTGTACTAAGCACCCCAAATTCTCAAGAATGTCCGCTACCTTCGTTTCTTATAAATTAGTAGGTTTCGTAAAACTTTAGAACTCAACAAAGTCAACATTATTTGCAGAACAAATTCAAGGTAACAAAACAAATTCCATATCAACGAAGTTTTCCATTGACATTAAAGACCTTTACTTAGGAAGAAAATGTTGAATTTGGTATGAAAATCTTTATTTTTGATTTTTGGTCTATTATTTTCAATAATAAGTCTTTGGTTGGAATCGATCATGAAAAAAAAAAAAAAAAAAAATGTGAGGTTTCCGTTTCAAGATACGTAGGATCCGAAAATGGAATGTACAAAATTTCTGTCCGTCTGCCGAACGCCGTCCGCCGTACTTCGATTTTGTTTCTTTCGTTTTTCTCGTTAGCATGAACGAAAATTAATGAAATTTGGTTTGTGGTTCTAGAAAATATTCGATCATGGATATGTCTACAGTATTTATAATCTCTAATACTGTCTGTCCCTCTACCTCTTTACATCTCTGCTGCTCCAACATACCTTTATCTGTCTCGATCACCGATTTTGGGAAATTGCATCAATAAAATAATAGCAAAATAATATATAGACAAATAATACACATTTATTATGTACCGTTTTTTATGATCTAGGATCTTTTAATGTTTTAATGTTACTTCAATGATCGTCGGGAATCATTAGCTGATTCTGGAGTTCAATTTTCAACTCGGCTTATCTGAGAGCTCACTTTTCAACTCAATTGATTGATCCGGGAGCTTCGTTTTGGCATTATTGACTCAGCTGATGTGGGAGCTCAATTTATGACGCAGCTGATCTGGGAATTCCATTTTTGAACAACCAGCTGATCAGAGCTCCATTTTGAATTCTGCTGATGTGGGAACTCAGTCTCAGTTTATGATCAGCTGTCTGGGAGATTATTTTTTGACTCAACTGATCAAAGAGCTCCAAGGCACTTAGCTGATCTGAGAGCTTCATTTTGCCTCTCACCTGATCAGAAAGCTCCATTTCGACTCAGCTGATCTGGGAGCTCCACGTTTGAATCAGAGAGCTCCATTTTCAACTCTGCTGATCTGGAAGCGCAATTTATGACTCAGATGATCAGAGATCCATTTCCGATATCTTCTAGCTTCTGTAGGTTGGTACGGCTTCACATTAGCCTTCACCGTACGTAATTAGACACCATCATTTTCATGCGATTAAATCTTCGAATTGTGTAATTTCGAACATCGCGCAAATTTTTGACGACCCCCCAGCCATGTCAGTAAATTTGTAAAATAAAAAAATTAAATAAATTAGTGGTTACTCTTACTGGCACTACCAATCACGATCAAAGGGCTTGATTTTAGTTGTGAACTATTTCTTTGTACCTATCAATCCGTTCGTAAGCAATACCGGAATTTGGCGTTTATGGGGCTCGATTCGAACTTGAGACATATATACCTACTTTGAAGACGAGAGTGGGTTTACAAGATATTCCTGCGCTGTAGAAATGCTCAAGAGCCACAGAACCCAACAACTCACAGAACGAACACCACACCAGTCGGCTCGTTTGAAAAGGCCGCAGCACCGGCTTTTGTACAAGTTTTGGCGTCTGCGGGTTTTCTATACCAGAAACGTTCGAAACGCCCTTAATGGATTTTATTTACGAATTCCCCGCTACCAAACATCGAGGGACGTGCTTTTTAGAGGGTCATCCACCCTCATTCAAAGGGGGTTTTTACCCTTCTGTGGCCGAAAAAGGGCATTTCAATAGAATACCTACAATGCCCGGAAGCCGAGGGAACTTTTTTTTTCCTACGAAAACATCAATCTTCGGGTGAAAGTCAGGAGTGAAGTGAGGGACGTAGAGATCCCTCGCGTCCTTGCGAAGGATCTTACAGAAAGGAAAGTGTGGTAAAACTCGTCAGAAAGGAAAAATCCCTTTAGCCTCCAACCTAAAAAAACCCTTTTAAAAAAAAGAAAACCTTCCTTTCTTGAGGTTTGAGAGGGCGAGGTTGTTGAAGAGCTTGGATTACAATCTCCTGTTTCCTTTTCGTAAGCGGAAAATGATCTTTCTGGTTGCATTCCGCTTGTTTCTTTTATCCACTCTGCCGCTTCATTTCTTGGTTCACTTTCAGAGCGAATACCAGAGGTTTCGTGCCTTTCAAACGGGCGCTTACGAGGATTTTTCGATGAATTCGTTCTCTGACAGAAATTGGTACACTCAGAACACAAACTACACCACAATATAACACATTACACTACACAGAAGGCAACGACGGAAGAGGTGAAATTCCCGACTAAATAATATGTACCTACACAAATAACGACACGAAATTCTATCGCCCACCGAAAAGACGTTAACCAACCACAGTGAAATGACACGAAAAATTGGGGTGTCGCGCGACAATCAGGGGATTAGCCGTTAATATAAACTATCGTTTGATTTTTGACAGACTTTAGCGGTGGAAACATATTTCCCCAGGCAAAAATATAAAATAAACAAGGTAAAGTTTGTAACAGTGAGGGCTGTTCTCGATAAATTTTTTCTTCCGGTGGAGACGGGATTCGGGGAAGCCTAATCGATATACCTTCTTAACCGCTGATAATCTCGGTGGTCTAGGAGGGGGACTCTCGAGGGTCCACCCCCACTGTTACACTCTGTCACAAGTTGGTAGAGGTTGCTTGACCAGAGTAGGCTTGTTTTTTTTTTGGTTTTTGTTTATTCCATTTCTCAACATTTCCACCTAGTGTACTAGGTCCTATTCATGAGTCTCTACAATCACAATAATGAGAGTAGGTAATGGTTAGTTATAACGTTCAGATTATTAGGTAAAACTTGAGGCTAGGTATTGTTCGATGTTAGGAGCTACTTACTTATATAATATATAAGTACTTAGTACTTAGTACTTATTAGTACTTATATAGTAATATATAAGTAAGTAGCTCCTAACATCGAACAATACCTAGCCTTAAGTTTTACCTAACAATCTGAACGTTATAACTAACCATTATTCTCATTATTGTGATTGTAGAGACTCATGAATAGGACCTAGTACACTAGGTGGAAATGTTGAGAAATGGAATAAACAAAAACCAAAAAAACAAGTCTAGTTTGGTCAAGCAACCCCTACCAACTTTACTACTTCTATTGAACAGAAAAGAACACAAAATTCATAAACAAGGTACATATTACAACGAGATAAAACCACAATATTTCATGGTTCTTTTATTTTCCGTTTTATGCCATCTGAAGATATTATAACTAGTAGTTCCAGGTAGGTATGTACTGATTGAATGAATAAGCCAAGGGGAATCTAACTGACGTGTAGTATGCTACCAAGTGAAGACCATCGAAATTTCATTCACCCACAAAACTCGAATTTGACCAACATCTTTATAGTATGAGGTGAATCAAACAAAACTAGCAGTTCGAGGTGGAGAAAACAGCAGTTTGAATCTATCTGTTGTCCACCACACAGCTTTCTCCATCACGTACCTACAATTTGAATCTAGAGTTTTTTTCAAATAGTCTTTCACCTCATTTGATATTTAACAAAGTGGGTAAAATTCGAGTTTTTGTGGGTCAAAAATCGCTTTTATAACAATAATTACAAGTGACCAACATTTATTAATTCGTGATAGGGAAAATTAAAGTTTGAATCTAATTTTCTCCACTCAAAATTGCGCTGTTTTCTCCACCACGAACCACGTTTAGTTTGTTTTCATTTACCGCATCCTGCGTACAGACAACAAAATCTTCACTGATTTGCACGTTTTTGTAAGAATAGAATCCACCTGTTGTCCACCACCAAGTACCTACATCTACTTATCTAATTATTGTTTTTTCTTCCAAGTCTTCTTTAACCTCATCTGATATTTAAAAAGTGGGTAAAATTCGAGTTTTTGTGGGTCAAAAATCGCTTTTTAAACAATAATTACAAGTGACCAACATTTATTTTTCTGTGGGCTGTGTCCGTATCCTCGCCACGTGCAGTTTGAAGCAGTGTTCTACTAGAACTACCTAATTTTAAACTAATTTTTAATTAATTTTGAAAGTATGGGGTTACAACACCTTCTATGCGATAGGTGTAAAGCAATTGCGTTTGTAGGAGGTGTTTGTGCGATTAACCACGAAATTAACAAAAAACGCTGCAAATCCCTGCACAACGGTTTATTATTTTGTATAGAATACCCTCCTGTTACAGATCACATCTCTATGTATAGATAACCCTTCTATATAATATGATATGTACTATTCTATTATATACATATTATGTAGATCGCAGACCCTCCGTAGGTTAGTACCTAACCCCGTACTCGTTATACTAGGTACCTACCTAAATCACGAGTTAAATGTTGCTAAAATAATTCTGCCGATGACAAACAGTACCTAACAAAAAGAAACACACATAATGAAGTTCTGAAAAGAAATTGTTGATGAGGAGTGAAAAAAGTTGCAAAAGTACCTACCAACAAACTCCAGCCCCTTCTACGTAGATGGTATAATGAACCGTTGTGTAATAATTTACCGTTGAGTAATGATTTACCGTAGTAATAATTTACCCATCAATAATACTTCAACGTTTGTTCAAGTTTCACTACCTACCAACAAACTCCAAAAGAGCCATCATTTTTCAAATGAAATAATATCACAGAACAACCAACTCGACTTCATACTCCGCCAATATAATCAGGTGATCCCTACCAATGATTGGCCGTATTCACAAATTCCTATTGTGGGCGCGTCTCTGGTTACGAGATTTGGTTTGGATTGTATACAATTTCATTCACACTGGAGTCGAAAATGCCTGTCGGTGCAAACTTCGGGGCCTTACTGTGAACGAACGGCTGGACGTACGATGCTCCGGATGGTCTTAAAAAACTCGCAAGTTCAAGAACTATTTAAAACCGTAAAAATATTTACGTAAAAAAATGGTATAGGCGTTTTGAAAATTTCAACCCCTATTTTGAACCCCTTAGAGATGACTCACAGTAACGTCGAGCTTCGAGGACCAACTAGACGCCGAACGGAACCTATAACCCGAATTTCATCAATTTTTTTTCATGGTAACTAAGAAAAGTGGCCCGTACGGCGTACGGCGTACGGCGGACAGACAGAAATATTTTTATTGCAGTTTTGGATTCTACATATCTTGAAACGTAAACCATCAAATTTTGAGGGGGGGGTAAGAATTTTTTTTTTCATGCTCGATTCCAATGGTTCATTATTGAAAATAATAAACCAAAAGTGGGTAAAATTCGAGTTTTTGTGGGTCAAAAATCGCTTTTTAAACAATAATTACAAGTGACCAACATTTATTAATTCTGCGGGCTGTGTCCGTATTCCTCGCCACGTGCAGTTTGAAGCAGTGTTCTACTAGAACTACCTAATTGTAAACTAATTTTCAACTAATTTCTAAAGTATGGGGTTCTACACCTTCTACGCCATAGGTGTAAAGCAATTGCGTTTGTAGGAGGTGTTTGTGAGATTAACCACGAAATTTACAAAAAAATTGAACGCACTTGTTGGGTCAAGTCGTGGGTCGCGATGAGAAATACCTTCGGGCACATGAAGCTGGTAAACCACCTGAAGCAAAATCATCCTGCTAACTTTAAAAATTACGTACGGATGGACGAAGAAGATTTCAATACTCTTCGCGGTAAGTACGATTGATTTTGGCATCTTAGTTGTTGAAAAAATATGTTGAAGTGCAATTTGTAAAAATATGTAGTGAACCACGATAGTTTTGAAGAGGTTTTATGGTATTGTTTAAAAAAAACGACTTAACAAACACGCAAGAAACACCAAAGGGTTGGTAGGTACTGGTGGTGGTACTCAGATAGTTGGTTCGATTCTGTTCTTCACGAGGTCGTTCAATTCTGTTCTTCACATTTATCTCTTAAGGGGAATCCTTTCGTTAGGGGGAGGCAGGCGCCAGATCACGTCGGCCGATTTCTGTGCCCGATATCGTTGACTGATATCGTTCAAGAAATTTTCCATTCAAATCGCTCGATCTTCTCATCCAGGCTTTCCACTAACCTCCAGATTTTCACGCGGATACCGCTCAAAAACCCCACATCTTCCATAAAAATCCGCTTGTGTGTGGCCAGCTAATGGCCATCCTGATAGGCCAATCACATCTGCCGTAAATTCCACTTCACATTCGTATGAAATTATTTAAATCGCTCCTCTTGCCTCATTTTAACTATTGACATATACTTTTTATATGGTCAATGGACGCTGAAGCCTTGAAACGTCTGAAAATTGTGTTTAACGCCTGTGTGCGATACGTATTTAGACTTAAGTGTAGAGGACATGTTTCCATGTATACGGAGCGGCTTTTGGGGATGGAAATAGCCACTTACCTACTTCAATGTGCTGGCAAGCTGCTTCATTTTTCGGACATTTCATGGGAGCCTACCGCTCTATCTGCAATCTGTATTTATCCCAGGAGGCTCTAGAAGAGGGAATAATCTTGGGGTGCCCACTCATCGAGGTCAAGTCATGAGTCAGTCCATCTCTGTGGCGGGATCGAGGATGTGGAACGCTCTACCGTTGTCGGTGCGGGTGGCCCCTACCTGGGGTGCATTTCGGGGTGCTGTTGAGCGCCACTTTTTGTCTGAACAGTAAATTTCCTCTTCTACTTCTTCTAGATATTCTCAGTCTTTCTTGCTTTCACTCTTTCTTTTATCTTATATCCGCTCGCGTGCGGCCAGCTTTACTCTGCGGGATGTTTTGTACTTTTTCCAAAAACCCCCACCTTTGAAATCATCTTGTCGTTTGTGATTACAAGGATTTTGGTGGAATCCGTGGTAGCTCGGTATCTGCCATTTCGGACACTCAGTCGCTGATAAGTCGGCATTTCGCAACCTCTGGAGCTTCATTAACGAACCTGTTAAGAAGCAGATGTTGGAGGACCTCGAAGACACTGATTAGGTGGTAATATCTCGAGACAGGCGCAGGGGGCCCCAGCGAAGCTTTCCCCTCTCCATCTCCTTAGCTAAGCACCCCCTCTCCACCTCCCACCACCCACACCATCCAATCGCCATTCAGTGCAGCAATTAACACGGGGAAGAGGTCGTGACCATTAACAGAGTTGAGATAAGGGAGCGGGACAAAACGGAACAATTTGTGAAAAAGAGCTTCGCCAAGTCGTTGGTCGAGCTGCGAGGGGTTGATGAGGGGGGAAAAGGCCTAAACGACGGTTGAAAACGACAAGATCTCTTTTCTTCTTCTTTTTTTTCAACCGAGGTCTCTCGCGGTAAAGAGACAGCGATAGTAAAGAGATAGCGATCTCAGGTTTTCCGTTCACCGAGCGTTTACAGAGTCCTTTCCTCCTTGAAATTAGGCGGAGGCTAAACACTCCAGTGGTGTGGACCGCTTTTAACAAACTCGAGGGATAGAAACGCGCTAACCAAGCTCGGTTACCTCGAATAGAAGGGCCCAACGGGTCTGTTTTGTTCACAGTATCTTGGATTTAGCGACTTATATAAAGGGGCATTGCGTCCATAAGGTTACTGCCCTGGCGCACAGAAAGACTAATAGTTTAAAAAAAACGCTGCAAAGTCCTTGTCACATGGGTTTATTATTCTATTATTCTATTGGTCTACAGAAATTCTGGCTGATTATTTATTGTTTCTTTCATGTAAAATAATTGAAATGGCTATTTCTGGTGGATTCCACAAATTTTGGCCCCCATAACTTGAATTAGGTACTACGCTCCTTTTTGGTTTATTATTCTGTGAATAATACACCTATGTATTCGCTCAGCAAAAAATTTTTATAACACCCCCTCAAAATTTTTTCTTTTCCGTTTCAAGGTGCGTAGATTCAAAAAATGCAATGTCCGTCCGCCGTCCGCCGTACGCCGTATCACGTGTACAGGCTTCATTTTCGGTCTAAAAAAGTCGTTCTTTCGCACACATGCTCCATTTGGGCCCTAGTTGTGTCCCGAAACTTTTCAGCCCGATCGGAATATACCCAGGGGTGTTATGAGTGAAAATGTGAATAAAAAAAACCAGTCATGCAGCATGACTTAATGAGCGAATTTTCAAAGAAATATTCGAATTAATGGCTATGGTTTTGAATAAAGGAAAACTTCGGTCTAAAATTTGGTTTTCTATGTATATTCTCTTCGTATTTATTTTAATTTGTACGTTTTGTCCATCCTGATTCTACCGTTTGTTTATTACGTACGTAATTGTACTAAGTGCTTATTTATTTGATCGCTGTGGGTAAATTCAAGGAGTTGTACTAATCGTTTGCCTCCCCCTTTTTTGCTTCGAACTCTCGTCTTCAATTAATACTTCTCACATATTTCAATCTGACCACTCTAAGGGGGTGGGGGGGGGGGGGGTAAGAGTTTAAAGATTATCCTAGTTTTGGGTAATTTTTGCGCACTTTAAATGCTCTAATTTAAGAACGGATTTAGATATCTAAAATCCGATTTCACTATCGTGTTCAGCGTGCAAAAACCTTTAAAATGAGGGGTCACTTGTTAGAAAATAACATTTTGGGGATTTTTGGGTAATTTTTGCGCACTTTAAATGCTCTAATTTGAGAACGGATCAAGATATCTAAAATCCGATTCCACCATCGTGTTCAGCGTGCAAAAACCTTTAAAATGAGGGGTCACTTGTTGGAAAATAACATTTTGGGGATTTTTGGGTAATTTTTGCGCACTTTAAATGCTCTAATTTGAGAACGGATCAAGATATCTAAAATCCGATTCCACCATCGTGTTCAGCGTGCAAAAACCTTTAAAATGAGGGGTCACTTGTTAGAAAATAACATTTTGGGGATTTTTGGGTAATTATTGCGCACTTTAAATGCTCTAATTTGAGAACGGATCAAGATATCTAAAATCCGATTCCACCATCGTGTTCAGCGTACAAAAACCTTTAAAATGAGGGGTCACTTGTTAGAAAATAACATTTTGGGGATTTTTGGGTAATTTTTGCGCACTTTAAATGCTCTAATTTGAGAACGGATCAAGATATCTAAAATCCGATTCCACCATCGTGTTCAGCGTGCAAAAACCTTTAAAATGAGGGGTCACTTGTTGGAAAATAACATTTTGGGGATTTTTGGGTAATTTTTGCGCACTTTAAATGCGCCAAAACCCTCCTTAGAGTAGGCCAATTTCGCCCATCTTCGAACTTAGCCTTTCGATTGCCAAGATAGATTTTTTGTGCAAATTTGAGCTGTTTATCTCAATTCTATCGAGAGTTATCGTCTGGAGTGACACATATATAAATAAATATATATATATATACATATAAAAAAGTGTTAAATTTCAGGAATCGTTTTAGAATGGTCTGAAACGGATTTCTATGAAGAAAATTTCCAAAAATTTATATTATTTAAATTTCGAAGCCATTGCAATAGCTTCATTTTCTTTGAAAATTCGCTAAAATAGGTACTTTTTGCGTTTTAACAACATGTTAGTAACATGAGCTTTTGAGGTATCTTTTTCCATGTTTTTGAGGACGAGAAGACCGAATATGAAGTCGATTTTGACCAAAGACGCGGAAATTGAGGTTTTACCAAAGGTTCAGCTCCCAAAATTGGTTTTTCATGAGTCAAAAACCTGGAAAACTGTCTGAAATCACCATCAATGTGTACAATAACATTGGAAAAAGTGTAAACAGGTGAATCAAGACCATTAAATGCCACTACCAATGATCAAAGATGATCTTAAAAAAAAGAAAAAAACGCTGCAAAGTCCTTGTCACATGGGTTTATTATTCTATTATTTTATTGGTCTACAGAAATGCCGGCTGTTTACTTATTGTTTCTTTCATGTGAGTTAATTGAAATGGCTATTTCTGGTGGTTTCCACAAATGTTGGCCCCCAGAACTTGAATTAGGTACTACGCTCCTTTTTTTTTCTTCAAATTACCCTTGATCATTGATTGTACCATTTAATCGTCTTGATCCACGTGTTGACACTTTTTCTAGTGTTATTATACAAATTGATGGTGATTTCAGACGATTTCGCAGGTTTTTGACTCATAAAAAATCAATTTTGGGAGCTGAACATTTGGTGGAACTCAATTTTCCTCTCTTTGGTCAAAATCGACTTCATATTCGGTCTTCTCGTCCCCAAAAACATAGAAAACGATATCTCAGAAGCTCACGTTACCAATATGTTGCTAAAACGTAAAAAGTACCTATTTTTACACACATTTTCACTCATAACACCCCTGGGTATATTCCGATCGGGCTGAAAAGTTTCGGGACACAACTAGGGCCCAAATGGAGCATGTGTGCGAAAGAACGACTTTTTTAGACCGAAAATGAAGCCTGTACACGTGATACGGCGGACGGCGTACGGCGGACGGACATTGCATTTTTGGAATCTATGCACCTTGAAACGTAAAAGAAAAAAGTTTGAGGGGGTGTTATAAAAATTTTTTGCTGAGCGAATACATAGGTGTATTATTCACAGAATAATATACCAAAAACGCTGCAAAGTCCTTGTCACATGGGTTTATTATTCTATTGGAGTTCTTGAGATTCTTGTTGGCTGTTAAATTTATTGTTTCTTTCATGTGGAATGATTGAAATAGATATTTCTGATGATTTCCACCAATTTTGGCCCCCAAAACATGAAATAGGTACGCTTTTGGTTTATTATTCTGTGAATAATACACCTATGTATTCGCTCAGCAAAAAATTTTTATAACACCCCCTCAAAATTTTTTCTTTTCCGTTCCAAGGTGCGTAGATTCAAAAAATGCAATGTCCGTCCGCCGTACGCCGTCCGCCGTCCGCCGTCCGCCGTATCACGTGTACAGGCTTCATTTTTGGTCTAAAAAATTCGCTCTTTCGCACACATGCTCCATTTGGGCCCTATTTGTGTCCCGAAACTTTTCAGCCCGATCGGAATATACCCAGGGGTGTTATGAGTGAAAATGTGTGTAAAAATAGGTACTTTTTGCGTTTTAGCAACATGTTGGTAAAATGAGCTTTTGAGGTATCGTTTTTCATGTTTTTGGGGACGATAAGACCGAATATGAAGTCGATTTTGACCAAAGAGTGGAAAATTGAGGTTGTACCAGATGTTCAGCTCCCAAAATTGATTTTTTATAAGTCAAAAACCTGGAAAATCGTCTGAAATCACCATCAATTTGTAGAATAACACTAGAAAAAGTATCAAGAGGTGGATCAAGACGATTAAATGGTACTATCAATGATCAAAGATAATTTGAAGAAAAAAAAAAGGAGCGTACCTAATTCGTGTTTTGGGGGCCAAAATTGGTGGAAACCACCAGAAATAGCTATTTAAATTATTTTATATGAAAGAAACAATAAATAAACAGCCAACGTTTCTGTAGGTATGTCCAATAGAATAATAAACCCATGTGACAAGGACTTTGCAGCGTTTTTTTCTCTTTTTTTTAGATCATCTTTGATCATTGGTAGTGGCATTTAATGGTCTTGATTCACCTGTTTACACTTTTTCCAATGTTATTATACACATTGATGGTGATTTCAGACAGTTTTCAAGGTTTTTGACTCATAAAAAACCAATTTTGGGAGCTGAACCTTTGGTAAAACCTCAATTTCCGCGTCTTTGGTCAAAATCGACATCATATTCGGTCTTCTCGTCTCCAAAAACATGGAAAAAGATACCTCAAAAGCTCATTTTACTAACATGTTGCTAAAACGCAAAAAGTACCTATTTTTACCCACATTTTCACTCATAACATCCCTTGATAAATGTTTCATAATTACCTGTATGTTTAATGATGATTACCTACCGTTGACTTTGTAGTTATTTAAAGAAATATTACTTACAATAAATCAAAATAACAAAGTTGCTCGTTACCTTTAGTAGTGTGTACAATCCGAGAATGAAGGTAGAATCCAGTTCGTAGCACTAACCGCATACACAACCACTGATCAACGCGGGCCAATCAGTGCACACACGTTATTCATCGGATTGCCCATACCACTTCGCGGTCAATCGGCGGATCATTCCGAGGCGATTCGAGAAAAAACACAAAAACACAATAATTTAGTCCAGGAATTATTGTTCAAAGATGAATTTTGACGAAAAACTACCACAAACCAACCATCCGTCGCGGGTGATCGAGGGACTTACTAATAGAGAGGGTCGGCAGGGGTGGGGAAGGTGGCGGGGAGGGAAAAGTAGGCACTTAGGTACTTGTAACTTTAATTATTTTTCCCTTCATTTTACCCGACTTATTGTCTTTACCTGTTTTTACCCTTTTCCAAAAAAATTCACGAAATGATTGAAGTTACCGATCTACCTGGCACTGGGTCTGCCCGCCAGAGCTTAAACTCTCCAGATTTAGGTTAATACTTGGAATTTTCCATCTATTTTATTGGAATTGGTCATTAATGCGATCTTGAACTTCAATAAACCACCAATAGTCGTATAGTTGGTGTTTTAATCGTTCCAAGTAACTAAATCATGTTGTGAACTGATGCCCTCGTGGAACAACCGGTGCCACATAGATTAGTAACTTGTATATTATTTCTTCGATTGTTTGAAGCAGTTAGGAAAAGCAAAACACAATGAAAATTCAGGTAAAAAAATAAATGAATAAATAAATAAATAAATAAAAATCGAGTGAATACCTACCTACCCCACCACGCCCAGCCACATCACCTTCCCCACCCTGGCTCCCCTCTCTATTAGTCAGTCTGCCCCGATCACCCGCGACGGATGGTAGGTAAGTGGTAGTTTTTATTCCAAATTCATCATAGAAGAATAATTCCTGGACTAAATTGTACTGTGTTATTGTGAGTTTTCTCCTCGAATCGCTTCGGTATCCGCCGATTTAATCGGGAGAAGTGATATGGGCAATTCGAAAACCAACGTGGGTGCATTGTCGGCCCGCGCCGATGATGATTGTGTTCAGTGCTGCGATTTGGATTCCACCACCTTCATTCACCGACCATCCAGTACTAAAGGTACCGTAAAATTTTGCTCTTTAGGTTTATTGTAAGTAATATTTTCTTTATAATTTATCATGTCGAGGATAGTAATTATGAATTTAGGTACCCATCTACCTACTTGGAAGTTTCGACCTATATTTGATTTGAATTTCCAAAAACCATCTACAAGAGTTTTTAGTGTTCTCATCGTTCCGAGTACCTGTCTGAATCTGGAGAATCGATCCTCTGGTGGCACACCCCATGCCACGTAGACATACCTACCTACCTTACCTACACATTTCTTCAACTGTTTTGAGCAGTTCCGAACCGAAAAATACAATGAGTATTCAGATAAATGAAAGGAGAAAATATGAAGTAAAAACCTACCAAGGCCCACCCTGCTGATACTTTCTGAAGTCAGTCCGTTGATCACCCGCTACTGGTTGGTATGCGGTCGTCAAAATGCGTCTTTATTCCTGGATTACATTATATATAAATTATTTTTGGTGTGCTTTCTCCTGGAATTGCCTCGGTATTATCCGCCGAATAACCGCGAGAAGTGATATGGACACTCCGATACCTCACGTGAGTGCAGGTTGGCCCGTATTGACCAGTGATTGTAGTTTTGATTATTAGTGCTGCGATTTGGGTTCTACCACCTTCATTCTCAGATGATCCGCTACTAAAGGTGAGTACAACTTTGTTATTTCCCTTGATTTAAGTAATATTTCCTTATAACTATAAACGTGAGTGTAGTAAAATCACGAATTTAGGTATCTGCTTGGCAGTTTCTACATATTTGATTGAACTTCGTGATTAACACGATCTTGAATTTCCAAAAACTACTGATAAGGGACCTATACGGTGTTCTCATCGTTCCAAGTACCTGTCTGAATCAGGAGAATCGATCCTCTGGTGGCACAGCCCATGCCACGTAGACATACCTACCTACCTTACCTACACATTTCTCTAATTGTCTGGATAAGTTACGAACCGAAAACATGGAAAATGATATCTCAGAAGCTCATGTTACTAACATGTTACTAAAACGCAAAAAGTACCTATTTTTACACACATTTTCACTCATAACACCCCTGGGTATATTCCGATCGGGCTGAAAAGTTTCGGGACACAACTAGGGCCCAAATGGAGCATGTGTGCGAAAGAACGATTTTTTTAGACCGAAAATGAAGCCTGTAGACTTGATACGGCGTACGGCGGACGGACATTGCATTTTTTGAATCTACGCACCTTGAAACGGAAAAGAAAAAAGTTTGAGGGGGTGTTATAAAAATTTTTTGCTGAGCGAATACATAGGTGTATTATTCACAGAATAATAAACCAAAAACCACGTGTTCAGTTGGCGTTTGAATTTCCCTCCGTACACTGTACCTAGCATTTTTCACAAAGTTCAACAGCGACTCGACGGAGTTCTCTGGCTATGGATATTCAATATGTGGTTCCGCCATGTTGGCTCCCTGTAGCTCCCCAAAAGGAGGATGTTATCGGAATATAGCGACAGTAATCGATGTCGTGCAATCGAAATCCAAACCTAGGCTCTTGAAACTGGCAGGTCCTGGGACCATGTCGCCATGGCAACCGAGAAAAGTGGCCCGTCCGCGCAAGCTCAGACCAGTAAAAATGTTGTTCGCCACGCCCACTTTGGGCTCCTGCCCCAGAATCTGATTTCAACCCCAAAATCGTTCATTTCACAATCGATTCGATCCCTTCGATTCAATTTGTCATCTCGATACGAGATGCTTCTTCTGATTTGTTTTTCTCTGGATCATATTCGCTTTCTCTGTCAGTTTTCAATTATTTTGCGTCAAATTTTGCATGTTTTGCGTTCGGTCCGGTTCCGATTACAGGTTTGTATTTGTGGTACCTACGTGCGTTTTGTCCTGTTTGCTGTTTGTGGATCGATCGGCGTCAACACACAGATAACTATCTAGCTTCTAGCCAATAGCTTCTCCATTCAAGATTCAAGTAGGAACCTACCAGCCGACGGGTCATTGTTTTGTTGTATTTTAGTTTACTATATTTTTGTAATACATGAATTCGGTGGCTAATTTGCAATAGAAATTATCGACATTTTCATACGACGATTAAAAGAGATAAGCTTTGCTGAATATCACTGCTATCAGTAAATAAGGGAAGGGTGTTGTTGCCATGGGGTATTTTGTAGACAAATCTGTTGGTTTTGTGTTCTGGTCTGGTGCCCCACCGTTTTCAGACCCCACGCACAGGTACTGCTTATATATGTTCTATAAAATAGCGACTTATAGGTTATATAAAACCAGTCTTCTAGTTCTAGGCCACTTATATACATCTTAGTTTAGGAACAAAAAATGTCTGAAACGCAAAATGGTAGTGGAAGTTTACATTTTGGAGGACATCAATTTTTGTTACTCAATCACGAACAACCACATTGCTTCCACATTCCGACCTTCCGGTAATGTGGAAGCAAAATATGACAGTAGGTAGGTGATGATTGTACTTCAGACATAATTAATGGTACTTACGTATGTTCCTAGTAAATTATGAATACGTAGTACGTACATAGAAGCATATGTGCATGTGCATAGAAGCATAACAGGCAAGATTCCGTGCGATTTAGGTACACTGGATAAACTCCAGTAGCAGCGAGTAGCTCCAGTAGCTTAGCATCATGGGATTGGCCGTTTTAGTTAGAACTTCCAACGAATGACTTGAACCTTTCGGACTTTCAATATAAAACGTTTTGGTTTGCGCATGAATACGCACAAAGCTCTCTCACCATCAGCGACGAAGAGGCAAAACAACAGTGCAAGTTCCACATTGAATAAAAATTCGGTTTCTCACACTTGTTTTAAATTCACTAATATGCCCTCAGCTCCTTTCTATTTTCAACTGGCTCCTCCTCAAGGTTAGCAACGTTACATCAAATACATGCAAAATCCAAACCATTGACTAATTCCACCAGGGTTGCTGGTTCAAGGATGTGGAATAGTCAGCCGGTGTCCATTAGGTACTACTGCCCTGAGGGTGCATCTTAACAAGTGAATTGCTCTATAATTTTCCTCTTCAAATCTAATCTTACTTCTCTTACCATTCCTCATCTTCTGAGTTCTCTTCTTTCCATTTTCGCTGACCTCCTTAACTGCCTTCTATTTCCTTGTTCTTCTTCTTTCTCGCCTCTACCTACTTTGACAATTTTTTACTTATTTATTTTATTTTATTTTTTCCTCTTCCCTTTTCTCATCCACTTCTCTCTCTTGCTTTATTTTTGTTTTCTTATCTTTTTCATTTATTTTTATTATTATTACTATGTATATTCCCCCCCCCCCCATTGTTTATTATTAGTTATTATCTTTAATAGCCATCCTATAAATTTTTCAGAGCAAGGCGGGAACTAAGTTCCTATTCTGAAATAAAAACGCTGCAAATCCCTGCACAACGGTTTATTATTTTGTACAGAATACCCTCCTGTTACGGATCACAGCTCTCCGTATAGGTAACCCTTTATATAACATATGTACTATTCTACACATATTATGTAGATCGCGGACCCTCCGTAGGTTAGTACCAAACCCCGTACTCGCTACTAGGTACCTACCTAAACCGTTGTGTAATAATTTACCTGTATAGGTTCCACTTCTACGGAGATAGAATAATGGACCGTTGTGTAATAATTTACCCATCAATAATACTTCAACGGTTGTTCAAGTTGCAAAAGTACCTATCAACAAAATCCAGCCCCTTCCGGGTAGATGAGCCGTTGTGTAATAATTTACCGGTGTGCAATAATGTGCCATTGTGTAATAATTTACCAATCAATAATACTTCAACGTTTGTTCAAGTTGCAAAAGTACCTATCAACAAAATCCACCCCCTTCTGGGTAGATGAGCCGTTTTGTAATAATTTACCGTTGTGTAATAATTTACCGTGGTGTAATAATTTACCGTTGTGTAATAATTCACCGTTGTGTAATAATTTGCCGGGGTGTAATAATTTGCCATTGTGTATTGAACGTTTGTTCAAGATTCAGAAGTACCTACCAACAAAATCCAATAGTCCATCACTTGTCAAATGAAATAATACCGCAGAACAAACAACTCGAATTCATACAGCCATCCTTGATTATAATCAGATGCTCCGTAGTTATGATATCCAGGCCGGATTTATACCGTTTGATTCACGATCGTGTTGACGAAGCTTTTTGGTGCACACGAACGGCTGAACGTACGATGCTCCGGGTGGTCTCAAAAAATTGTTTAGCTCAAGACAAATTTAATATCGTAAAAAAAACCATACCCTTCAATCGAAAGTTTTCGAGATACGGCGTTCTGAACATTTCAACCCCTATTTTGAACCCCTTAGAGATACGAACTAAATCACTCGCGACGAAATCGTGGAAACCCATTTCAAAGAAAAACGGAGTTATTGAAAAATAGTCTATTTCCACTAATACACAAAAAACGCAAAAAACACTGTTATACCGGTTTGATCACCGAAACCGGTATAACAGTGTTTTTTTCGTTTTTTGTGTATTAGTGGAAATAGACTATTTTTCAATAACTCCGTTTTTCTTCCCTTAGAGATGACTGACAGTAACGTCGAGCTTCGAGGACCAACTAGACCCCGAGCGGAACCTATAACCCGAATTTCATCAATTTTTTTTCATCGTAACTAAGAAAAGTGGCCCGTACGGCGTACGGCGGACAGACAGAAATATTTTTATTGCAGTTTTGGATTCTACATACCTTGAAACGTAAACCATCAAATTTTGAGGGGGGGTAAGAATTTTTTTTTTTCATGTTCGATTCCAAAGGTTCATTATTGAAAATAATAAACCAAAAAGTTAAAGTTTTAAAAAAGAAGTTGAATTCTTCATCGGTTCGCTAGAATCCCCCGCAGCGCGATGGCTATTAGCATCGCTCGCTGCGCTCAATTAGAGGAAAAATATCAATTAACCCGCGTGCGTTCAGTGAGCAGGGACAGGAGTGTTGATGGATGAGGTGAACTCCCTCCGTCGAAAAAAAACACCCTGACGGTTAGTCACGGGCCACACGTCGCGCCCCGAGGAGCTTTTCATTATGATAACCTGCCTACCACCCGAACCATTTATATTGTTTTTAGTTGATTGAAAACTATTTTTCACACCTCTCTCTATCTTCATCCCTCGGTCTTTCAACACCCCCCCCCCCCCACCCTTCACCACATTCCAAATCACAGCCTTTCCATCCAATTCCTGTCTTATACGTTTTTTGGGTACTTGAATGTGGAAGTTCTCATTACAGACTAAACCGCAAATGAACGTTTCATCTTGAGGAAATGTAGGAAATTGGGATAAGTCAATGTGCAAAAATTCTGCTCCTGCGGAACTTGAACCTGCAACCTTCTGCTTTGGCCGCAAATGTTACCCATTTATTGAGCCATGAAACAATGGTACGCTGGACAAGGACGTGGGTAGGAATTTGCTGCATTTGATCTCAGAATCGGATTCAATACCATCGAAAACAATTATCTCATTTATCTCCCTCTGACACGGGAATGTGGAAGTTCTCATTGCAGACCGCACGGCAATTGAACATTTCATCTTGAGGAAATGTTGGAAATTGGGATAAGTCAATGTGAAAAAATTCTGCTCCTGCGGGACTTGAACGTGCAACCTTCTGCTTTGGCCGCAAATGTTACCCATTTATTGAGCCATGAAACAATTGTACGCTGGACAGGGACGTGGGTAAGAATTTGCTGCTTTTGATCTCAGAATCGGATTCAATACCATCGAAAACAATTATCTCATTTATCTCCCTCTGACACGGGAATGTGGAAGTTCTCATTGCAGACCGCACGGCAATTGAACATTTCATCTTGAGGAAATGTTGGAAATTGCGATAAGACAATGTGAAAAAATTCTGCTCCTGCGGGACTTGAACGTGCAACCTTCTGCTTTGGCCGCAAATGTTACCCATTTATTGAGCCATGAAACAATTGTACGCTGGACAGGGACGTGGGTAAGGATTTTCCTGCTTTTGATCTCAGAATCGGATTCAATACCATCGAAAACAATTATCTCATTTATCTCCCTCTGACACGGGAATGTGGAAGTTCTCATTGCAGACCGCACGGCAATTGAACATTTCATCTTGAGGAAATGTTGGAAATTGCGATAAGACAATGTGAAAAAATTCTGCTCCTGCGGGACTTGAACGTGCAACCTTCTGCTTTGGCCGCAAATGTTACCCATTTATTGAGCCATGAAACAATTGTACGCTGGACAGGGACGTGGGTAAGGATTTTCCTGCTTTTGATCTCAGAATCGGATTCAATACCATCGAAAACAATTATCTCATTTATCTCCCTCTGACACGGGAATGTGGAAGTTCTCATTGCAGACCGCACGGCAATTGAACATTTCATCTTGAGGAAATGTTGGAAATTGGGATAAGTCAATGTGAAAAAATTCTGCTCCTGCGGGACTTGAACGTGCAACCTTCTGCTTTGGCCGCAAATGTTACCCATTTATTGAGCCATGAAACAATTGTACGCTGGACAGGGACGTGGGTAAGAATTTGCTGCTTTTGATCTCAGAATCGGATTCAATACCATCGAAAACAATTATCTCATTTATCTCCCTCTGACACGGGAATGTGGAAGTTCTCATTGCAGACCGCACGGCAATTGAACATTTCATCTTGAGGAAATGTTGGAAATTGCGGTAAGTCAGTGTGAAAAAATTCTGCTCCTGCGGGATTTGAACGTGCAACCTTCTGCTTTGGCCGTAAATTTTAACCATTTATTGAGCCATGAAACAATGGTACGCAGGACAAGGACGTCGGTAGGAATTTGCTGCTTTTGATCTCAGAATCGGGTACAATACCATCGAAAACAATTATCTCATTTATCTCCCTCTCACACGGTTTCCACGTGCGGGAGCGAGGAGACAATAAGTGCAGTATACCAGATGATCGCACGCACCTTCCCCTTTTACTTCCATATTCCTATCAAGTACCTGTATAGAATTGGACGTCTGGTCAAAAATAGGTATGTTCGAGAAAACCATCGAACCTTGTTCAGAAGTGCTCAAAACGAGCTGCTAGACGGTTTTCCGCTTGATGTCGCTCGTGCGTACTTATAAACGTATCTTGGAATTTCAAATGGTCTTAACTTCCTCAAAATACGGTATTTTTCAGATTTTCTTGATGGGTTTTGTTCAGCTCGTTGAACTCCTCAGTTTGAGAGAACCTGTATGAGAAGAGCCTGCCAGGCTGAAATGGGCGGGGCTCATTGACGCCAAACTTGTATCCATACTATTTATTGTGAAGAACATGGAAGTATTGTGTGACAATCTCCACACCGGGACTTTCACCCCCTTCCGTTCATTTCCGACCCATCACAGTTATATATAACAGGTTTTGGAAAGCTCTCCACCAGAAAATTTGAAAGAATAAGAAGAAAAAAATGCACGTCCATTCCTCATTTTCCTTATTTGCTAGGTACCTACCTTCCTACTTGTTTGAACAGCACTCCATTGTGTTATGGGTCTGTTTGCAAATGTAAATGAGATAAATTAATGAGACCTTTGATTAATTTTCAAAACGAATTCCCTACTTCTGGCCTTATTATAATAAGGAAAAGTGAAAATAATCATATTTCATAATTATGATGGGGCTGCCAGCTGACTGAGTGACTGCACTGCAGCCCATCAATGCAAACCAGTTGACTTCATGGTTCAGTTGTTTAGAGCAATTCAGGCTAAAGCAGAGAAATCGCCAAAGTTGATGTTGCTCTGGAGCAACTGGGGTTATTTTCAACTCAAATCTTTTCAGATCATCTGTTCGAGACGTAAGAGACAGATTTTCTGCAAGGAATCGCGTTTGGACAATCATTTTCTTTGTACGTATGCAGATCTGCTGTGTGAAAGTGCTCTTCTGGATAAAACTGCTCATCTTCTCACATCTCCAATTCGAACCTTGAAATCGGACAGGAATTGATTTGCAAGAGATCAGAGTGTTTAAATCAAAAATTAATTAAAGCTGAAGGTTGGAGAGTTTATTTGAGTTAGTTACCCCTGTAAATTTTATCATTCTACAGACGTTGGCGTTGTAGTGAGGGTATTTGTGCACCTGACGCGTTATCCCTCAGAATATCTTATTGTACTTATAAATATAGGTCACCTGAAGAGGTGAAATTCAATGTAAGATGAGATGAAGGTGAATTATGATCCAAGTACGTCTGATACAGGAGAATACCATGAAACCACCATGAAGTATTTTTCGCGAACTTTGCACTCTTATAGAAGTAGGTAGAGATCATTGTGCACTGGTAAGCACACTCGTAGTGCACACTTATGAATGAAGGGTAAAAGGGAGACAACGAGAAATGTCTCTAAATTCGCATTTTTGCAAAAGCCCCATGTGACTATACTAATATTTTCTATAGATACATAATATAGTAATCTTTTTTACTAATCGTTACTAATACTTTTTATAGACTTCTATAGAAAGTACATCCTACTAATAGTTTCTATAGATACTATTCTATAATGTATTCGTTGTTCTATTTCTATACACCAAATCTTTCCTGTAGCCGCGGCACGTCTAGTTGATTTCCCTTGATGTTAAGTCTGTTAGTCTGTTAGTCCTTGGCGTTTAGTCTGTAGTAGTGTACTGGAATGCACTGTGCACCCCGTAATCAGATAGAATGGACATTTTCCAGTTGATTCCCATCCTTAAAATACTCCTATCTGCATGTAACAATGGTGAATTGAAGCTAACAATGAGAATAAGAAAAACTCGATTTAGAGCTGATGTTAGCTGAGTTTCCAGCCCCCTTCCGGGTTAGAGGTGATGACGATCGTGCTGTAGAATACAGATGCACTTGTAAAAAAAGAATTTTCAAATATGGCAATTTTGAACTCTAAACTACCCACATCTCGCGTTCTGTTTTTTTTTTCTGGGAGATACGCTCGCGGAACGGAAAGTACGAGAAAAATATAAATAAAATACCCGAGAGTCCCAGCCGGTGGGGATTAGTATTAATATTCAAAGGGCGTTAGTCCGGAGGCGGAATAGGCTGAAATGCCCAAGCAATTTCCAGCTTATTGACGTCGGTTACCACCAAACTCGACAGGTGGAGTTAATGGCTGAGACGTTGAGTATGTTCAGCATTCCAGTATCGAACTTGAATTTTAATAATAAATTTACCTACTTCACAACACTACCTAATCAAATTCGTATTTATCCCCGAACCGAATCCGACTCAACCATTCGGTCTAGCGTTATCCTTGGATTAGTTGGCTTTGAATTAGGATTCAAACTTTTTTGTTTAATTTAATATTTTTTATGAAATCTAATCTAGTAGGTAGGTACCCAATATATAATACAAGATCAACCTTGACTAAATTCTCCATAAGGATGAAATACATAAATGCGAATAGCCACACTCCCCAATACGCACTCCACGGACACCGACATGCACATAATTGCCATATTTCAGCTATCTTCGACCGTTTTTTTTTTGTCTGGAATAAATTATGGGAGCTTTAAGAAAAACTTATTAGGTTTCGTTCGAAGGGCTCAAACGTCCCCCTCGCGTCTACCACCTTGCCGTTGGTGGGGGGGCTTAGTCCGTGGCGCACACCATCTATTGCACGATCGCACCTCCTTGGAGTGTGTTGATCACTGGATGGTGTGGGCCATTGCACACGGCAACTAAGAGTAGACAACCCTCAAGACCAAGGTGTACACGCCGTGCTGATGGTCTGCATGGTGCAGAGGGCAATGTGCACATCTAACGGCTGCCCCCAGGGTACCGGCCGACCCCCTGGGTGTACTTAGGCTTGCCTATACATGCGGGGCTCTGTATGGGTGGACGACCCTTTCCCTAGCTTCTCGTGGGATCAAAACGAAGAAGAACGAAAATAAAAATTTACATTTACCAACCACTGTCAGTGAGGAAGAGAGCTGCTCTGAACTCTCCACCTCACTGACAGAAATGGCAATCTCGGAAGTTGGGGCTGAACAAACCCCGACATCCATGGATTGCACAGGCGCAGGTGGCGCTTCTCAAGAGCAATCCACCAGCACACAAAGTTTGGGCCGCCGACCCTCTGGCGCTCAGCTGAGGAAGGCGGCCAGACAAAGGGCTCTCGATAGAGGGGAGCCCATTAAGCCTCGTAGGAGAAAGAGGTCGGGGAAGCCTGTTCCTGATGCCGGAGCGACGGGGACCCGTGAAGGAGCAACCACCTCACAAGGGGCAGAAACGCTAATCAGCGTTGAACCCCTTGTACCCGGTGGCGTCTCTGGAGCGGGTTTCCGCCCACCTCTGGCAGTGGGACCGGGTGGGAGTGGAGTGGGGGCGAGTACGCCGGGTAAACGGCCACGCACCCCCCACACCACCCCCCCCTCGGCCTCAATGCCTAGGATCAAGAAGGCACGGGGAGAGACCGTGGCCCAATCCGGAGCATCACCTCAGGGTGACAGCTCTGGCGGGTACAGCGGTGCACTCTCCACCACCAAGATGGTCGTAGTACACGGCAACCACCCCGTGGAACGACTATCGGACGTGGAAGCCAACTTGGTCCTGGGAGCAATAGTGCAGGCAACGTTCCTGGAGGCGCCCGGCCAGGGTCCGCAGTTCACAAACGGCTATACCAGCAATGGTGTGGTCCACCTGACCTGCTCCAACAGCCAGTCGAAGGGTTGGCTGGAGGAAAGGGTTGGGGTGCTGCGGCCTTGGGATGGTGCCACCCTCCGGACGGGGCACGCAAAAATGCTGTTGGAGGATCAGGTGAAGGTTGGGGTCTGGATCCCCACCGACTTCCTTGATCGATCCGACGCAAGGAAGCTACTTCCTTTGTTTGAGATCCAGAATCCTGGACTCTCAACGAAGGAATGGCGCCTTTTGTTCAGCCGAGCGGATGAGAGAGGGCTAGAGCTCGTGCTGAAAATAGATAAGGGCTCTCTGGAATGGTTGAAGGGGCACAACTTTAAACCCCACTTCCACACCCGGAGAGTCACCTTTAGGCAGCTGTCCACACCACCGAGTGATGCTGCGGGTCATTCAGATAAACCTGCAGCATAACAAGGTGGCGACAGCTGCCCTATGCCAGCTGCTCGCAGCTGGCAACTACGACGTCGCCCTGATTCAAGAACCCTGGGTCTACCGGGGCAGAATCATGGGCCTCAACAACGCAGGAGGTAAGTTAATCTACAAACGCGATTGCGTGGATGATGTACGTGCCTGCGTATTTGTCAAAAATGACATCAATTCACTAACTATGTCTGAGTTCTGTTTCAGGGATTTAGTAGCAGTGAAGATAACCCTCTCTGAAAATGGCCAAAGGGAGCACATAATAACTGCCTCAGCCTACTTTCCGGGAAACTCATCGGAGGGGCCACCACCCGTGGAGGTGCCGGACCTTGTCGAAAAATGCCGCACGGACAATGTGCAGCTCCTAGTCGGCGCGGATGCCAACGCCCACCATGTTGCCTGGGGAAGCACCGACACCAACACCAGAGGTAGATGCTTGTTTGACTACCTGGTAGCTAGTAATCTATATGTAGCAAACCGGGGAAACAAACCAACATTTGTCACCATAAATAGGAAAGAGGTCCTTGACATTACCATTATTACCCCTCCACTAGATCAAAGAATAAAGAAATGGTTCGTATCCGATACTCCCTCCTACTCGGATCATAGGTATATTGTTGTGGAAATCCAAGGTGTGGGTAAAACGCAGCAATCCTACCGCGATCCTCGGAAGACGAACTGGGAAGCCTATAGGGAGGAAGTGGAGGGCTGGTTGAGAGGAACTCGGACCAAATTACACAATATAGTTGATATTGAGGCGGTAGCGGGAGAATTAGAAGAGGCACTACTCACCTCATTCAATAATCACACTCCTATGACAACTAAACTCTCAACCACCGGGGTCCCCTGGTGGAATAGGGAAATAGAAGTCACTAGGCGTGAAACACGCAAACTATATAATAGGGCGCAAAAGACGGGCAACTGGGACGCTTATAAGACCAAGCTGGCCCAACTCAGGAGTCTTATAAGGAAATCACAAAGGGACACATGGAGGAAGTTCTGTGAAGAGGTGGAAAAAACCTCGGAATGTGCAAGACTCCAAAGAGTCCTTTCTAAGGCTCCTATCAATCCAATTGGCACACTAGTTAAACCAGATGGAAGCTACACCACAACAGCCGGGGACACTCTAGCGCTCCTACTAGAGACTCACTTCCCTGGCTCGGCGGTGACTGACGTTCGGGGACCCCCACCTCAACCACCAACCGGCGCTCAGGGTATGAGAGCAACCAGGGCAGACTGGGAAGTGGCAAAGGGTGTGGTCTCCATTGAACGCACAAAGTGGGCTATCAGCACCTTCAGCCCATACAAATCGCCGGGCCCAGATGGCATTATCCCCAAACTGCTTCAGGAAGGGGGCCATGGGGTAGCCAGGATCCTGAGTGCACTCTTTAGGGCCTGCCTGGCTACAGGCACAATACCCCAAAGATGGAGCAAAGCAAGGGTCATCTTTCTGCCTAAGCCAGGGAAACCTTGGTACAACCAGGCAAAGGCGTTCAGACCCATCTGTCTAACGTCCTTCATTTTGAAGACATTAGAGAAACTGGTTGATAGGTATCTGAGGGAAACCTCTCTCACAGAGAGGCCTCTACACACCAATCAGTTTGCCTATCAACCGGGCAAATCCTGTGAGGCAGCACTGCACCACCTGGTGTCACAGGTGGAATCGGTGCTAGCAACTAAAGAATTTGCCATAGGTATATTTCTGGATATAGAGGGCGCTTTTGACAATACCTCTGTAGACTCAATTATAAACTCAGCGCGCCGGCATGGAACAAACACCACCCTGTGTAGGTGGATAAGTACCATGCTGACTAGCAGGACAGTAGAGGCTGAGCTCCTTGGGGAGTCCGTGGGGATGTCTGTGGCAAGGGGTTGCCCGCAGGGCGGGGTTTTGTCCCCCCTTCTGTGGGACCTTGTTGTGGACTCTCTGCTGGAGAAACTCAGTGGTCAAGGCCTCTACGTACAGGGCTATGCTGATGATGTGGTAATCCTAGTTAGGGGTCCCTTTGTCAGCACAGTCTCAGATCTGACACAGTCAGCTCTGAAAGCAGTGGAAGACTGGTGTGGCACAGAGGGCCTAAATGTAAACCCAAATAAAACCACGCTGGTTCAATTCACAAGAAGGAGGAATCTGAGAGGTCTCTCAGAACCCCGGTTTTACAACTCAAAGGTGTCATTCCAGCGTGGGGTGAAGTATCTGGGCGTCTACCTGGATGCAACGCTCACCTGGAACAAACACCTCGAGTACATAGCAAATAGGGGCAAGGGAGCCCTTATGTGCGCAAAACGCAGTTGCGGAAAAACATGGGGCCTACAGCCGCGGATGGTCCACTGGATTTATACCGCGATAGTACGACCCATTCTTACGTACTGCTGCGCTGTGTGGTGGCCGAAGGTCAGTCAGGTAGGGGCCTGCCAAACCCTTACCAGTGTACAACGACTGGCCTGTCTAACCATCACAGGTGCAATGCATGGTACACCCACTGCAGCCATGGAGATTCTACTGGGCTTACCCCCAATAGATATCTACATTAAAGGGGAGGCCGCAATGGCCTCCCTGAGGCTGAAATGGAATGGTACCTGGCGGGACACACCCCACCCAGGCCATACCAATATACTAAAGGCTATACAAGAACCACTACTTGACATGGTGGCGGATGTTATGCCAAAAACCCTCCATCAACCACACCCATACGCATCCGTGCTGATGTGGGCGGGGCATGGTTGGAAAAAATGCTGCTCCAATGATATAATCTGGTACACAGATGGATCAAAAATGGATGACGGCACTGGTGCCGGAGTATACGGGGCAGGACCCAGGTGGGACTTTTCAACCCCACTGGGGAATTTCACCTCTGTATTCCAGGCAGAAATAGTGGCAATTGATGCTGCGGCTTCTGAGAGCCTGAGGAGGGGACACCGTGGATCCCACACCCGCATACTCTCGGATAGCCAAGCATCAATAAAAGCACTTACAGCCCCCATCGTCTCATCTAGAGTGGTCTGGGACTGTATGCAAACCCTCAACGCCCTGGCGAAACACAACAGAGTTACTCTGGAGTGGGTGCCAGGCCATAGAGGAATTATAGGCAACGAAAACGCCGATTCACTCGCCAGAAAGGGCTCTCAAACACCCTTCACTGGCCCAGAACCAGCGGTCGGCCTACCAAAAACCACCATCAGAGGGGCCATCAACCGGTGGGTTCGCTCACAGACCACCAAAAGATGGTCACGCATAGATGGACACGCTCACAGTAAACGGATGATGGCCAGACCCAACTCCAACGCTACTGAGGAGCTCCTTAGACTGAACCGCAGAGAGCTGAGGCAAATAGTCGGCCTATTAACCGGCTTCCTCCCCCTGCGCTTCCACCTAAACCGCATAGGGGTCACACAACAAACAACCCAATGCAGACTATGTGAGGAGACAGACGAAAAAGCATCCCACATAATATTTGAGTGCCCAGCACTCGCTCAGCGCAGGCACAACCTCTTTGGGGCCTCAACCCCAATGAGGGAATTTCCCAGCGAAAATATAATCAAAAACCTTACAACCCTCACCAGGGGACTGGGGTTATTTGATTAAGCTAGGACACTCAGGAAAAGTACAATAAGCCAATAGGCTTCCGTGCTTTGGGGCAACCGACCCCCATTCCTGAGTGATCCGACTTACAATTTACAATTTTACAATTTAAGGGCTCAAACGTTGTAAGGGTGCCTACTCACTGGAGGCGGAATTCGCCCGATTTTTCGCTCTGCAGAATACGGCCGTGAACGGCCGACATGGGGCGAGTAAACAAAAGTCTAAATTCAATGGAATTCGAAGTGTTTACACTACGCCCGACCTGCTCAGCCGAACTCCGCGGAGCTCATGCGACCACTGATTCCGAATCAAATATTTTTGTTTTATTCGGACGAATCCGGCGTTCCACACTTTCTCTTGAGCGTCAAACCGCAACTTCTTTTTGCTTTTTTTTTTTGCTTGGCGATTTTCTTTCGATGGACGTCGAGTTGCTTATATCTTTAATACACGAAAGGACACGCCACCAAAATCCTACCGCAACAGGGACTTCAGCAAGAAAAACTTGAATGAAATAGCGGAAATCATGCATCTTGAAAGAGTAATCGTACCTACCTAACTACCTAACCGTTTTATTTTCTTTGACGAACTCAACAAGTACCCCTTGTCTCAATCTCCATTCATTTAGGTATAAATTAAATTTAATTAAATATACAAAAATGGAATTTAAATGGCGAAAAAACGCTTCTCCGTCCACTACGGGCTCGGGCGAACTGACAAAAATCGGTAGAATCGTTAGAAAAATCGGGTCTAGTGTAATCACTTCAATCGGTTGAATCGGCAGAGTTGGAATTCGGCCGATTTCGGCCGAGCAAAAAATTCGGCTCCAGTGTAAATATACCCTAATATGGAAATGACTCCTGATGGTATATGAGGTCCATCTAAATCAGACTGCAATTTTCGTTTTTCTATTGTAAAAAAACTCTCTGTCCAAACAGAAAAATAAATTCGATTTAGACATCGAAATCAGACTCGAATTCTAACATTCAACAGAATCGAATTTATATTCGATGATAGTAGTTTTTTTAACAGCCGAAAAACGGAAGTCACAGTGTGAGACTAGGAACATACTTTTTCTTTAAGATTAACGTCTTAATTTAAAAAATTTACAAATTCAAAATTTAGCAAATTTACAAACAAATCTGCTATATTTATGTCTTTAAATTTAGATTGACCTTATACCATCGGGAACCATTTCCATATCAAAAAGTTTCAGCCCTTCGAACAAAAACTAGGTAATCAGTATGTACCTAATTACAGAGGATTCCTAGGGTTTATAAGATGATAGTATGAAATGCTGTGATCATCCTTAAATGGGTCTGAAGGGAGACGAATCGGAACACGAATCGACTGCTTGTTGTTACCGGAATGTAGGTACAGTGGTGTAACTCCAAAGAATTTCCAACTTTCCATGTTGAAGCAGGGCTTCGAGCCTGAGTGTACCGAAGAGAGTGACAAATGTAAAACCCTCAGGACGAAGAAGTGGGGGAAGAATGGGAGAGGAAAACTCAAATAAAAGTGAAATAAAAATAATAAAAAAGAGGGGGAAAAAAGCAAAAGCGAGCGGGGCGATCGAGTTTGTTGGCTTAGAAAATAATCTGCGAAGCCCTCTCTCTCTGCCGGTTATTGATGGAAAAATATAGACGGAATAAAATGGAAAGATGAACGAGCGCCTGCCGTTACTGACAGTAATTTATGGTCTCACTCGTCAGGAAGCCAAAGGCTTTTTCGGATTTCTACTTGAAGCCTCCGGTAGGTAACAGAATCCCAGTGATCTGGGGGAGGGGGTGGAGTAATTCGATAAGAGAAATCAATCGCGAGATACTACTTATCTCTTAATAAAGAGAGTTATAAGTCGTTCAGTTCTGACGGATTGATGATACTATGGAAGATGGAGAGAGGAGCTGAGTGCGTTTTCATCCGTCGCAGGAATTGCTCCAGAGCACATGATGTTTTTTGGTTTATTATCCTGTGAATAATACGCCTATATTAACGCTCAGCAAAAAATTTTTACAACACCCCCTCAAAATTTTTTCTTTTACGTTTCAAGGTGCGTAGAATTCCAAAAATCCAATGTCCGTCCGCCAGATGCCGTCCGCCGTGTCATGCATACAGGCGTCCCTTTCGGTCTAAAATATTCGTTCTTCCGCACGCAGGCTCCATTTGGGCCCTAGTTGTGTCTCGAAACTTTTCAGCCCGATCGGAATATACCCAGGGGTTTTATGAGTGAAAAATGGGTATAAAAATAGGTATTTTTGTGTTTTAGTAGTAAGATTACTTTTGAGGTATAGCTCTCCATGTTTTTTGAGATAAGAAGACCAAATGTGAAGTCAATTTTGACCAAAGAGTGGAAAAGTGAGGTTTTCTACAATGGTTCTGCTCCCAAATCGATTTTTTATTAGTCAAAAACCTGGGAAATTGTCTGAAATCACCATCAATTTGTATAATAACACTAGAAAAAGTGTCAAAAGGTACCGATGATCAAAGATAATTGTGAAAAAAAAGGAACGTACCTAATTCGTGTTTTGGGGGCCAAAATTGGTGGAAACAATCAGAAATATCTATTTAAATTATTTCACATGAAAGAAACAATAAATGAACAGCCAACATTTCTGTAGGTACGTCCAGTAGAATAATAAACCCATGTGACAAAGAATTTTAGGTGGTTATCGTGAATTATTTGATCAATACCGGTAGTTACCAATCTTTCATGAGTTAAGCTAGAGATTGCACTCTTTATTGGATCACTTTTGAATCGGGGAATGGGGTAAATGTAGTTTTTTTTGGCGTGTTAACCAGTTTGGAATTACAAGAAACATTTATTTATTGACCGGTAGTTTAACGCGCTGATTCACACTTTGAAGAAATCTTCCAGAGAAAATTTCAAACGAGAAAATGTCATCCCTTATAACGAGGAAGCATTCAATTATGAATTTAACAAGCCGACTTGTAGCCGACTCAAGTTTCTCCCCGAGAAAATTTTGTATGTCAACCAGAAGCTTTTACTAGTCTCCCCAAATGACCGTTCAGCTACTAGAAAGGCTATGGAGAGGAAAATGTACAGGGAGACTTGTTACAGATCATAGCTGTTCATATTTTCTTGACAGTAACAATAGACAAATTCAGATGCAACGCTCTCTGTCAACGTCCAGCTTCTTTAGGTAATTCTGTAAATAAATGAACTAGTTTTACGTAGAAAAATCCGAACCCACATTCATTTGATCTATGAGCACCTATCGCAATAATCAGTAGAAATGTGTGGAATTGGTTCAAGATAGCGTTACGGACGTGTGTAACTATTAACCTTTCTTATCTGAGTTCAGCAGTGTACATATGGAGATTCAGCCCGGCATAACGTTATAATAGATGAATGGGATTGGTGTGTTATCATGGTTCAGGAACGGCAGGCGTTTCTGCTCTCAAAAATGAGAATTTTCAAAAATAAGAAATTTTATAAATTAAAAAAAAACTGATAGTAAGCTCAGGTCGACAACGGGCTCAGTTTCTACGGGAAGGACTTGTTGATACGAGTAGAACGCGAAGGAAACCATGAGAAAGAGCTAAGGATCGATAGGAGGGCGTGGCGAATGGGTCGGGAACGGAGCTATGGAACAAGGAGCCGTATGGCCTAACGATATAATCTCGTTGGAAATAGGGGAGAACTAAAAGGGCCGAGACGGGATAATAAAGTCAGTTTAAAAGACGCAGACAATGGTAGCGATAAAGTTCGAACTGTAAGAACAGCAGGAAACGATCACTAATATAAGCTCTGTTTTAGAAATTGAATTGAGTGGTTTGAGAATACGTCAGCTCTACAGTTTGTACAGCTACCAAGTTTCCAATGAGTTCGACTCCGTACGGTGCAATGTAAGGATAATAAATTAAGATGGGTAGAACCGCTCTATGACACAGTAAAACTTGAGGCACATAAACTTGGAATAAGGCTGAATTTATTGGCTGCAACTGTTGAATACAAAAAGCAGGGTTTTTGAGGTTGAGGAAATGACGCAACTTTTCTTCAAGGCCAACGTTTCGGGTTTATTTATAAACCATCGTCAGCGCTGAGAAGTTACTGTTGTCCTTGTTACCTTCATGGGATACGCTTATGGCCACCATTTATCAAATCACAGTCGACTTTTGAGAACATAATTTCAGTGGAACACTTGTAAAACAGTAGGACTGTGTGGAAATGAACGATTGTGTGGAAATATCTGTTTACAAATTCACCACATTTGTACCCCGTAGTGGACGTACTTATGGTGGTGATAGCTCACTCTCACTCATTGCAGTTCTTCTGCAGTAATTTCAAATCCGGTAGTTACAAATCTGCTGATTTTGCACAGTCATGTACTCGATGACAATACATGCATCATAAAAATAATTTAATTAATTAATTAACCAATTTCTGCTGCCGCGTATGCTCTGTACGTGGTGGTAAAATCTTGTAGGTAATCAATTTTTCGCCAACTACCCGATGCGTGTTAAAATGTGTGATTGTGAACTTTTAATTCTATGAAAATACTTTAACATTTAAAACGAAAACGTGGAGCGTTTTCCTTTTTAAATCTAACAAGCAGGTATTGCTTAACTATGGGTATTAAAAATTCACAGTCACAAATTTTACCGACAATCTGTACGAAGTTAGGAATTTTTATTGGGTTATAAATCTGTATGGGGCTACGAGAAATTATTTTATACTCTTTTATCCGTTTTAAAAGCGTGGTTTAAAACTAAAATTATTTAAATAATTATACTCTGAAATCTCTCAAATATATTTCCAATTCGAGGTACCGTCAAACTGAGCAGGCGGAAAAAAAAGAATTTGAAAATTAACACCAAAATAGAGGATTAGGTTCCCAGGTAAGTGCAGCTATTGTTTGCTATGAGAAAATTTCGTTTAGTTCGCTGGAGATGAACATGCAAATAATTGGATAATATTGGATTACGCCGGCTTAATTATAAGCGACAACAGATTGAGGAGGGGATACGTCCAATTATGGAAGGCCCGCCCTTGACGTGGTAAATGTCATAATGGGGATAAAGTTTCTCTGACGACAAGGAAAAACAACGGCCCGTCGAGGTATCATCCACGTCATCTCTCATCCCCCTTTCCACGACATTCTTCGGCGAATTCCATAGAAACCCGTTAATTACACAACTAACGACGGATTTATTAGGTCAACGTCGACCTCCCTCGTGGGATCCGCAAATGAAAGGACGAAATCGTAATCCGTAGAATGCCGCTCGGTAAGAAACTTTTCAAGAAAAGATAAATCTGAGATTATTGGAACGCTCGATTTGACGGTTCCTCGCCCCCTCTTCGCATCCACGCCACGTAAAAGGGTCGTTCGAACGGAAAAGATATCGGAATCGAAAGGAATAAAAGACCTTAAAGTGGTAGAGGAAGGAGGAGGTGGAGGAGGGCGGATGATGGTGGCTAAGAGGAAGACAGTTTTTCATAAAGGGAAGCTGTTCGAGAAGGAATGATATAATAACTCCTTTTCTCCTACTGGAAAACCAGGAAGAAGGAGAAAATGAAATGAAATCAAAAGCCTATTGGTGAAGAGAGGACGAATCCTCAGCTACGTTACCCACTAAGTAATATTTCTCTCGTATTTTTCATTAACCAAGTTTGTCCAATCCCTTTGCTCTTTTCCTTTACTTACCTGTTGGGATTCCCAAATGAAAAACTCCTTCCCTTTAAACGTAAGTAAATTTCTATCGTAAAATAATTTCTCTCAATTATTGCGGTTCAGGTTAAAGTGAGAACGTAATCCTTAAACCGAAAATCGATGATGAGTTGACAATTTGGAGGTTTTTTGATCGATATTGTGGATAGTAACTTGAGGTAGATAAGTATCAAGTAAAATATCTCTGGTTTTGCATAATGGGGTGGACAGACAGTGGGCCGGACAGACCGTCGATGGGCAATTTCCAACCCATCTGTGACAACTGGGCACAAATTAGGCGATATTTACAGCCTGATGAAATACGTCGGTGGTATAATGATAATAAATAATGAAGTAACCATTTTGAGACCCCAACAAGGCGAAATGTTTTGGTTTATTATTTTGAATAATGAACCTTTGAAATCGAGCATGAAAAGAAAATTTCTACCCCCCCCCCCCCCTTCCACCTCAAAATTTGATGGTTTACGTTTCAAGGTATGTGGAATCCGAAAATGCAATAAAAACATTTCTGTCTGTCCACCGTACGCCGTTCTTAACACTTTTCTTAGTTATCATGAACCAAAATTAATGTAATTTGGTTTGTAGGTCCCGTTTGGGGTGAAGTTGGTCCGCGAAGCTCAGCGTTATTGTCAGTCATCTCTAAGGGGTGAAAAATAGGGGTTGAAATATTCAGAACGCCGTAGCTCGAAAACCTTCGATAGAAGGGTGTGGTTTTTTAAAGTTTTTAAATTGATCTCAAACTAAAGCATTTTTTGAAACCACCCGGAGCATTGTACGACCAGCAGTTCGTTTGCAACGAAAAGCTTCGTCAACATGATTGTGAATCAAACGGTATAAATCCGGCCCAGGTATCATCGCTAGGGAGCACCAGATTATAATCAAGGATGGCTGTATGAAGTCGAGTTGGTTGTTCTATGATATTATTTCATTATTTGAAAAATGATGGATCCTTTGGATTTTGTTGATAAGTAGGTACCTACTTTTGCAACTTGAACAAACGTTGAAGTATTATTGGGTAAATTATAACAAAACGGTAAATTTATTATTTACCTTATGCTTCATGAATAACAACAAATAATTAATTATTGAATCCCGCGCATTTGTATGAAACTTTAATTCCCGGGCCGGCTCCAGCACTCGATTTAGGGCTTTCCTGGGGGAGCTCGAAGGTATTTACCACCGAAAACAGTGATCTACGCAGGACAGCGTTTCAAGACTGAAAATGTAAGGATGCAAGGTTGCAAGTTTAAGTTTTTGTTTGTCCCAAGATTCCTTGTGAAGCGTTATCACTTATCACAATTATAAAGCACTATAAAAGGGGCAAGTAGTTCGTAAGTGATTAATATCGAGAACATCACAGTATTTTCTCCCATAGGGAGTTGACTGCTGAGTAAGTTGACATTTCATTCACTTTACTGTAGACTCACTACACTATTATCGTCCTCGGGAATTTCACTATATTCCGTCATAATGCAATCAACAAATATTGAGGTTTACTATAATAATATATTAATAAATTGCTGATGACTTACCTACAGCAGTTGTTGAGGTCACACAATCTCATGTTTACTAGACCATGTAAACCTGTAACAAAGAAATTACATAATTAAATTTCATGGTTTTAAGAAAAAAAAAAACAGTTGAATAGTAGTACATTATGTACTGTGTACTGTGTCATTATGTGTTTGATTTTTCCTCGCAACCATTGCTCTGAAGACGGCTCAACCTATTACAAGTCCAATTTTCAAGTTTTATAGGTTCAATTTGCCTCTTTTCCCCTCTTTATTATTCCGTTTTTTCAATACCTATAAACTTTTTTCATTCAAGGGTTGCTAAGCCATCAGAACACAGGGAAGAAGGGGAAGGAGATGGGGCGATTCTCTTGAAAGGCCTTGGGGAGGGGGATGTTGGTTAAAAAGAGGAAAAATTTGTTAAAAGTTCAAGTTTACAAAAAGATGATTACTTGAGCTTACATCCCGACGGACGTGATTGTATCGGTGAGCATCAAAAATCCTATCACATTAACATTTAAAAAGATGAAGAAGGTGATGTAATCACGGAAACTAATTATACAAATTTATACATAATGTGATGCTAACGTAGTCTAATGAACTGATCCATGCAGAGAGATACCTAGTGGAATCTACACTTAAACTACCCACCTTAATACGAGAGGGAAAAAATCTAAATTTGGCCAAAATGTTAGAAGATGAGCGATTTTCAAAAAGAAGAACCACTGAGTTTTTGAGGGTCGGGTTAAAAGTTGCTAAAAATTGTTAAAAATAAACCAAATTAGATAACATATTACCAAAAGAGGTGTGGAACAGCGACTAGAGACAGAAAAAAAACCAGTTCAACAGTCACGATTAATTTTCCGTTAAATTTTTGAGCTTTTTTGCCGGTCAAGAATCGCTAAAATCAACAAATATTAACTTAAAATAACTGAAAATGCACCAAGTGGTTTTTTCTTCGAACTGTGGAATTTTTTTGATAAGGGTGGATTTAAATTCATATTGCATGGCTAGACCTTTTCAACTGAATCTACCCATATTCAAGTCAAAATTATTAAATTGAAAATGTATAAAAATTTGAACAACAGGGGGAGATTGAGGAGGGGCCCCCAGTTCAAGAGTGTGCAGAATAACTTATTAAAATTACGATGTAATATTATCTACCGGCTTATTATTCTAAATTTACCCATTTAGCATAGAATCCATACAAAACTCATGACCGGTGGATTCCTCGAGGCCAACACGGGCCGTTTCTGCTTCTGCATTGCTCGGGGGTTTGGGGCGGCTGCCAAAGATGCACGAGAATAAATTCTGAAAACGGAACCGGTGATTCAGCAGCCGCCATAAATTCCTCGGCGGAATCCAATAACAGACGGAGGGTCAGGGAACCTAATAGTATTTCCACTTCGGAATCCTCCACTTTATGATATGAGGGATCTTCAGGACGCTGGATATGTTTTTTTTTCTTCTTCCTCCCGTTACGGATGTATCTCCCGCAGTTTGGGTGAAGGAAAATTTCGATATATTAGCGCAACACAGGCTCTTGCGCAAAAACGGTCATTAGGAATAAACAGACATGTGAAGATTTACGAAGGAGGAAGTAGCTTTCTAGTGGATGTCTCAAATCACCAATCAACATTGATGGTAGGTAGCGTGGAATTCTGTTGTGGGCTGTACACTTACTCACACCGTTAAGTTGATGAATATAAGTAGTTTTAAATACCCAATGGTTCCAACAATTTTGGCCCCCAAAACTTGAATTAGGTACGCTCTTTTTTTCAAATTATCTTTGATCATTGGTAGTGCCATTTAATCGTCTTGATCCACGTGTTGACACTTTTCCTAGTGTTATTCTACAAATTGATGGTGATTTCAGACGATTTCGCAGGTTTTTGACTCATAAAAAAATCAATTTTGGAAACTGAACATCTGGTACAACCCCAATTTTCAACTCCTTCGTCAAAATCGACTTCATATTCGGTCTTCTCGTCCCTCAAAACATGGAAAACGATACCTCAAAAGCTCATTTTACTAACATGTTACTAAAACACAAGAAGTACCTACCTATTTTTATACACATTTTCACTCATAACACCCCTGGGTATATTCCGATCGGGCTGAAAAGTTTCGGGACACAACTAGGGCCCAAATGGAGCATGTGTGCGAAAGAACGACTTTTTTAGACCGAAAATGAAGCCTGTACACGTGATACGGCGTACGGCGGACGGACATTGCATTTTTGGAATCTACGCACCTTGAAACGGAAAAGAAAAAATTTTGAGGGGGTGTTATAAAAATTTTTTGCTGAGCGATTACATAGGTGTATTTTTCACAGAATAATAAACCAAAATCATCTTGACTGATTGAAATCAATCATTTGGGACTCTCAACATGGCGACTGGTGAACGTAAATTTACCTTTCATCGACGTTTGCTGCTGGGACACATAGGTCCCACGTCATTTTCTACCTTCAGTGTTGGAAGAAGCATGACGAAATCATACCCATTTTTCTATAATAAGGATTGTAGTATTCCATAGACCCTAAAGCGATTGGAAAATTGAAGCAGTAGGTAAGCAATTCAGTTCTCAGGACATAATGTGTCCCAGCAGGTTTATTAGTGCAATAACTTGATGGGACATATACGTCCCACCAGGGGTGAAAGGGTTAAAACTTAAACCATCAAATTTTAAGGGGGTGGGTTACACAAATTTTTTTCATTGTCGAATCCGAAGCTTTATTATCCCTCCAGGGGGGATCAACAGACTGGGGTTGGAGGATGGGGCAGCCCTCCCCAATGTGCGTTAAACTTCGTCCTCAATCGGGCTCCTTCCCATTTGATATCTGGGGCGGGTATAGGATGTTTGTTAAATAAAGTGTATTT
Organism: Leptopterna dolabrata; assembly: GCA_954871275.1. Classification (NCBI taxonomy): domain Eukaryota; kingdom Metazoa; phylum Arthropoda; class Insecta; order Hemiptera; family Miridae; genus Leptopterna; species Leptopterna dolabrata. The sequence goes on from OX940983.1 coordinate 4,889,877, forward strand.
ACCTACTTATTGAAAATAATAGACCAAAATTACTTTTTGATTCGTACTTGAACCACCTAATTCGCAGTACCGAACTACTCAAACAGACACACAAATGAACGGACAAACAAACGCCTGTAAGTTGTTGTCCATTTTACCGGCATCTGCTCGCGCCTTACATAATGTTCCCTTCCGGTCGGGACACTAACTTGTTCTACGGCGTCTACTGGTGGACCAACCTTTTAACCCTCGGGCACTGGCGGGGCGGCACTCAGTGCCGCTTTCCGATCAAAACCATGATTACTCTGCAGTGTGTCAAAGCACCGGTAGAACACGCTCAGGTATCTTTCAAGCAACTATCATAATATGTCCCCGTAGTCCTAACTGCTTACATTATGCTCTTATCAGTCGTCAATGATCTCATAAAGAGAGAGGGTGCGCGCTCTCGGTACCTACTACGTACCGCCCGCCAGTGCTAGTCAATGTATGGAGTCGGCACAGTGTACCGCCCGCCCGTGAACCTTTGGCCAAAGTTTTTGTTTGTTCCTTTGCCGAAATGGCTAGTGGTCGTCGAGTTATGAGTGAAGAAGCGAGCTGTGGAAGAAGATTAAGACAATTTTAGTCAAGATAATGCTCCACATTTCGACTCAGCGATTTGAGTGAGGGGGGAAGGGAAGTTGTTCGACCCGATGATCATTCTAGTGACAGTGAATGTTCAAGAGATGAAGCAGCTCCACTGACTTTTTCAGAGGATGAAATTACCGATTTTCACATTTTCTTTGCTAACTAAAAGCTATAATTATGGGCACCTAAGTGCTGGTGATGGCTGATTTTTTTAGCGAATTTTCAAAGAAAATGAAGCTATTGCAATGGCTTCGAAATTTAAATAATATAAATTTTTGGAAATGTTCTTCATAGAAATCCGTTTCAGACCATTCTAAAACGATTCCTGAAATTTAACACTTTTTTATATGTATATATATATATATTTATTTATATATGTGTCACTCCAGACGATAACTCTCGATAGAATTGAGATAAACAGCTCAAATTTGCACAAAAAATCTATCTTGGCAATCGAAAGGCTAAGTTCGAAGATGGGCGAAATTGGCCTACTCTAAGGAGGGTTTTGGCGCATTTAAAGTGCGCAAAAATTACCCAAAAATCCCCAAAATGTTATTTTCCAACAAGTGACCCCTCATTTTAAAGGTTTTTGCACGCTGAACACGATGGTGGAATCGGATTTTAGATATCTTGATCCGTTCTCAAATTAGAGCATTTAAAGTGCGCAAAAATTACCTAAAAATCCCCAAAATGTTATTTTCTAACAAGTGACCCCTCATTTTAAAGGTTTTTGCACGCTGAACACGATGGTGGAATCGGATTTTAGATATCTTGATCCGTTCTCAAATTAGAGCATTTAAAGTGCGCAAAAATTACCCAAAAATCCCCAAAATGTTATTTTCCAACAAGTGACCCCTCATTTTAAAGGTTTTTGCACGCTGAACACGATGGTGGAATCGGATTTTAGATATCTTGATCCGTTCTCAAATTAGAGCATTTAAAGTGCGCAAAAATTACCCAAAAATCCCCAAAATGTTATTTTCTAACAAGTGACCCCTCATTTTAAAGGTTTTTGCACGCTGAACACGATAGTGAAATCGGATTTTAGATATCTAAATCCGTTCTTAAATTAGAGCATTTAAAGTGCGCAAAAATTACCCAAAACTAGGGTAATCTTTAAACTCGTACCCCCACCCCCTTAGAGTGGTCAGATTGAAAAATGTGAGAAGTATTAATTGAAGACGAGAGTTCGAAGCAAAAAAGGGGGAGGCAAACGATTAGTACAACTCCTTGAATTTACCCACAGCGATCAAATAAATAAGCACTTAGTACAATTACGTAATAAACAAACGGTAGAATCAGGATGGACAAAACGTACAAATTAAAATAAATACGAAGAGAATATACATAGAAAACCAAATTTTAGACCGAAGTTTTCCTTTATTCAAAACCATAGCCATTAATTCGAATATTTCTTTGAAAATTCGCTCATTAAGTCATGCTGCATGACTGATTTTTTTTTTTTTTTTTTCAAATGACTGAATTGGCTGGTTTCTGAATTTATTGAGTTACCTCATATGTGTATAAGTTTATTGTATTTCAATGAATTACGTATGGTGAAGTTCTATTGCGTTTTCTAATTACAAACTTTTATAAAATTTGCATGTTTTATATTATTGCCAACCTGATCAAGACTTAAGCTGACAATTTTTGGGAAAAATTACCCATCGGCTTAACAAAAACTAGGTTTCCGCAATTTCTACCTAGGCTATTTTAAATGCTAAGTTAGGTGGCATATTAATTTTTGCGCAAAACTACGAATAAACGTTCCTACTATGGTAAAAGTTGCCATTTCCGTGTGGGCGGCACTCCATACCGCCCGCCGGCGATCTACTTCCCCTCATAGGTGCCAGTGCCCGAGGGTTAAAGTTGTTGGCTGTCAACATCCTGTGAACCACATATTAGAGGTTACTTCAACAGTTTTATTCGCTCGGCGATCTCGCCACTCGGCCGCCCATCAAAAAGATCGACGAGGCGAAAATCGCGGCAGACCGCAACGTGACGGCAGCATTTCAGGGAAAACGCCCTCGCGTTTAATAATTATTACTGAAAGGTGTGGAGGTGGGGAGGACACACGGGATGCGAACCAACAGATACGGCGAGCTTCCTGAACCTCCGGTAAATCATTTTCAAATATGGTGCGAGAGGGCAAAGGGGTTCACAGGAGGGCTTATCTACAATGCGAAGGGGGATGAGGCACAGCCCCGTGCCCGTGTTAACACTGCCGTACCCCCGAATTTCCAATTTCACCCACCTCCGACCATCCGGCAGGAATAAATAATCCAATATCGATTTGTTTTATCGATAGCGGTCACTCCAGCGGTGGGGCGGGGAAGTGGCGAATGGGGGTCAGAACAAACGGCCCTTTATATTATCACGAAATATCCCGGTATCGGCTTCCTCCTGACCGTTGCTGTTTGTACGTCATGTTTGCCCTCTGAAAGCACCCAGATTTGAATTCAAAACAGGTATTTTATCGTATTTCACAAATCTCAAACATCAATATTTAGGTTCTAAAATGCCTGGATCAGCGTTGTCCATAAAGTAGTTAGGTATATTTATTTATTTATTTATTCACACAAAAAATACAGTTTTGTACGTGCATTTCTAAGGAGTTTACGAACTGTGCTTACTTCTAGATTCCCAGTTATTTACGATTTGACCTATAAATAGGTCGCGATGACCTGTCCAGGCCTTTCTCCATCAGTTTTTGATCACCTACAAGGTAACCGAAAACGTGCATAGTGTAATAATTTCCAGCATTTTCCTGGGGGAGCTCGAGAGTATTGACCTCAGAGAACAGTGATCTACGTAGGAGGGGCATCTATAGGTAAATAATAAACCGTTGTGTAATAATTTGCAGCGTTTTTTGGTTTATTATTCTGTGAATAATACACCTATGTAATCGCTCAGCAAAAAGTTTTATAACACCCCCTCAAAATTTTTTCTTTTACGTTTCAAGGTGCGTAGATTCCAAAAATGGAATGTCCGTACGCCGTATCACGTGTACCGGCTTCATTTTCGGTCTAAAAAAATCGTTCTTTCGCACACATGCTCCATTTGGGCCCTAGTTGTGTCCCGAAACTTTTCAGCCCGATCGGAATATGCCCAGGGGTGTTATGAGTGAAAATGTGTATAAAAATAGGTACTTTTTGCGTTTCAGTAACATGTTAGTAACGTGAGCTTTTGAGGTATCTTTTTCCATGTTTTGGGGGACGAGAAGACCAAAATATGAAGTCGATTTTGAACAAAGACGCGGAAATTGAGGTTCTGACGAAGTTTCAGCCTTAAATTTACGTTAAATTTTGAAAAATCGTCGTTTTTCCGCACACAGTTCGGGTCCCCATTTGGGAGCACATTTGGGTCCTAGTTGCTCTCCGAAGCACGGCAGCCCGATCGGCATACAATCAGGGGTGATATGGGAGAAAAACGAGTGTAAATATAGGGGGTTTTCGAGGGATTTTTGCGGTTTTAGTGAACATGAGCTTGTGATATATCGTTTTCCATGTTGTTTAGGGCGATAAGACCGAATATTTGGTTGATTTTGACCGAAGAGTGAAGAATTGAGGTTGTAACGAAGGTTAAGCTCCCGAAATTCATTTTTTATGGGTCAAAAACATGGGAAATTGTCTATATCACTATCAATTTGTATAATAACAATAGAAGTAGTATCAACAGGTGAACCAAGACAAATAAATGGTACTATCAACGATAAAAAATAATCTGTTGAAAGGAAAAGCCGAGCCTAATTCGTGTTTTTGGGGGCCAAAGCTGGTGGAAACCATCAAAAAAACGCTGCAAAGTCCTTGTCACATGGGTTTATTATTCTACTGGACATACCTACAGAAATGCTGGCTGTTCATTTATTGTTTCTTTCATGCGTAATAATCGAAATAGCTATTTCTAATGGTTTCCCTTAATTTTGGCCCCTAATACACAAATTAGGTACGTTTTTTTATTATTATTTTTTTTAAAACTATCTTTGATCATCAGTAGTGCCATTTAATCGTCTTGATCCACGTGTTGACACTTTTTCCAGTGTTATTATACAAACTGATGGTGATTTCAGACGATTTCCTAGGTTTTTCACTCATGAAAAATCAATTTTGGGAGCTGAACATTTGGTAGAACTCAATTTCCCACTCTTTGGTCAAAATCGACTTCATATTCGGTCTTCTCGTCCCCAAAAACATGGAAAACGATATCTCAAAACCTCATGTTACCAACATGTTGCAAAAACGCAAAAAGTACCTATTTTTACACACATTTTCACTCATAACACCCCTGGGTGTATTCCGATCGGGCTGAAAAGTTTCGGGACTCAACTAGGGCCCAAATGGAGCATGTGTGCGAAAGAACGACTTTTTTAGACCGAAAATGAAGCCTGTACACGTGATAAGGCGTACGGCGTTGCATTTTTGGAATCCACGCACCTTGAAACGGAAAAGAAAAAATTTTGAGGGGGTGCTATACAAATTTTTTGCTGAGCGAAACCAATAGCCATTTCAATTATTATTGCACAGAAAGAAACAATAAATGAACAGCCAGCAATTCGGTAGGTATGCCCAATAGAATAATAAACCCATGTGACAGGGACTTTGCAGCGTTTTTTTTCCTCCATAAAACTGAAGAAAACAACTGGTAGTCCATTAATGAACCCTGCATTATTTCTTACTACTAATAGTAGCATTACCCCAACACTCAGCAAAATGCTCCTAAATCACATAACACCCCCCCCCCCCCCTTCGTTTTGTTCCCTTCAGCTTTTGTTGGCGCCTTATCACTCCCTCCACCGCAGGTTCATTACACCGATATCCTTGCCCCATTAAGCTCACCGATATATTCCGCTGTTCCTTTTTTCGACCCCCACCCCCCCCCCCCCCCTATTCACCCTTAAAACCTTTTTTTCTTCCTTGAGCCTTTTCTTCCACTGTATAAACCAGAGTCTTAAAGGTGGTCCCGAGGGGTTGAAAGGGTTAATGGAGCAAGAGGTCTCACATACGGCACCCGGCGCCCCCCTCACGACGTTGCCTTTTTGTGGTGGGGGGAAGCGGTGGGGGTATAATAAACTGGACAGCCAATCGTCGACGTGGAAGAATATTTTTTCGGGTTTCACTGGTTTTTAATATAAACCAGCGAATTTTTTTTTTTGCGTTACCCTCACCAATACGAAGCCGGAATAACAATTTTCTGCGGTCCTTTCGGTACATTCGATTCAGCTTTTTTACCCCGATTTTTGCTGTGACACGGCTTGGATACAAATCTGAAGACCAATGCCGAAGAGAAAACGCTGCAAATCCCTGCACAACGGTTTATTATTTTGTACAGAATACCCTTCTGTTACAGATCACAGCTCTCTGTACGGCCGATGACAAGCAGTAACTAAAACGACAAAAAGAAACGCAAATAATGAAGTTCTAAAGGAAAATTTTTGATGTGGAGTGAAATAGATGCCCCTCCTGCGTAGATCACTGTTTTCTGTTGTCAATACCTATAATGAACCGTTGTGTAATAACTTGCCCATCAATAATACTTCAACGGTCGTTCAAGTTGCAAAAGTACCGATCAACGAAATCCAGCCCCTTCTTCGTACATGACCCGTTGTGTAATAATTTACCGTTGTGTAATAATTTAACGGTGTGTAATAATTTAGCGTTATGTAATAATTCACCGTTGTGTAATAATTTGCCGTTGTGTAATAATTTACCATTGTGTAATAATTTACCCATCAATAATACTTCAACGTTTGTTCAAGTTTCACAAGTACCTACCAACAAAATCCAATAGTCCATCACTTATCAAATGAAAAAATATCGCAGAACAACCAACTCGACTTCATACAGCCATCCTTGATTATAATCAGGTGCTCCCTAGCGATGATATCCGGGCCGGATTAATACCGTTTGATTCACGATCGTGTTGACGATGCTTTTTGGTGCACACGAACGGCTGGACGTTCAATGCTCCGGGTGGTGCCAAAAAATTGTTCAGCTCAAGACAAATTTAATAACGTTAAAAAAAACCATACCCTTCTATCGAAAGTTTTCGAGATACGTCGTTCTGAAAATTTCAACCCCTATTTTCAACCCCTTAGAGGTGACTGACAGTAACGCCGAGCTTCGAGGACCAACTAGACCCCGAATGGAACCTATAACCCGAATTTCATCAATTTTGTTTCATGGTAACTAAGAAAAGTGGCCAGTACGGCGTACGGCGGATAGAGAGAAATATTTTTATTGCATTTTCGGATTCTACATACATTGAAACGTAAACCATCATATTTTGAGGGGGGATTAGAATTTTTTTTTTCATGCTCGATTTCAATGGTTCATTATTGAAAATAATAAACCAAAATTCATTTTTTATGAGTCAAGAACCTGGGAAATAGTCTGAAGTCACCATAAATTTGTATTGCAACAGTAGAATTAGTATCAACAGGTGAATCAAGACAATTAAATGGCTCTATCAATGATCAAAGATATTTCGTTAAAAAAGGAGCCTAATTCATTTTTTTTTTTGTGGGCCAAAATTGGTGGAAACCATCAAAAATAGCCATTTCAATTATTATTGCACAGAAAGAAACGATAAATGAGCAGCCAGCATTTCTGTATGTATGTCCAATAGAGTAATAAACCCATGTGACAAGGACTTTGCAGCGTTTTAAAAACTAAATGCCCTGTTCCAGTAACGTAAATTTGCGTAGTTTGTAGCAGCACACATTAAATTCAGTGGGAGGAGTTTTAACATTTCGTTCTGTTCGAGCAGTGTTACAAGAGCGAGCGTCGTGGCCCCCGCTATCCGATCAATTACTGTCAATTAGCCGGAATTGACTAAATAAGCGAGTCGGGGGCCCCTCGAGTCGACACAACGCGTTTACAGCAGCCCAGTAATTGAAACGGCTTTGCATTTATCATAACGTTTATTTCGTAGGCGACCTCTCGAAATATTCCCATGAGACGACGGTATCGAATTTTCGTGAAACATGAGCATTTCCAATTGGCCCAACGCATTTTCAACGCTTTCACCCAGTTTCAGAGTGTTCCGAGTCCATCCGCGGATATCATCTGACATCTGACCTTGGCCATTCGATGAAATATTCCAATTTCGTCGAACAGTTATCAGTTACTGTTATAATATATAAATAAAAGAAGAAGAATTATAAGAATTAAAAAGCTATTACAAACTGATGTATTGTAATATCAAAATCATAAACCTTGTGAATTGATGCTAAACTAAGAACGCAATCACGGCCGGCATCAGAGAAGGCCGCGGCGGTAGAGAATTGGCAACGTCGCACTACTACTACAGGCCGGCCGCGACGATCACCCACCAATAAGCCTAAGTTTGTTTATTTCCGGGTTTCGATAGTTTACCTGTAGATCTTCTCGCGAAAATTGTTTTCAACAATAATATTATTAACAAAAGTTATTGTTTTCAATGATAACAAAATGTCGGAAAATTGTGTCGTGCCAGAGTGCAAAAGTAATTACGAAAGCACAAAAGAATATGTGACATCGTTTGAAGGATGAAGAGAAGAAGTGGATTCGTGCGACTCCCCGTACTGACTGGGAACCAAAATCAACGTCACTGGTTTTAATATAACATTTTTCCGAAAATGATTCAAGTACAGTAGATAAGTAGGCTTTAACAGGGAGAATAGAAAGAATGGACCCTTGCAAAACCTAAAGATACGTAGGTACCTACAGTGCTATCCATCATTCAACTACAGTGATGGTATGATAATATTCTGTGACATTCATCAATGAATATTATGAACATCTCATCTCTCAAGAGTTCGAAGATAAGTTTTTGAAGGCTCCTAACCAAAAAGACATCCTAAAATTTGTCTCAGAGAGATCCCATTCCACATAAGATTACGAACCATTATTCCAATAATGTTGCTGATCAAAAATCAAAAAGCGCTGCAAAATCCTTGTCACATGGGTTTATTAAGTATTCTATTGGACATCAAAAAAGGTGGCTATTCATTTACTGTTTATTTCATGTACATAATAATAATACTGATACAGCTATTTTTGACAGTTTTCACCAATTTTGGCCCCAAAAACTTGGATTAGGCACCTGTTCATGACAAATTATCTTCCATCATTGAACTTGTCACTGAATTGTCGTGATACTGCTTTCTGTGCTATTATACAAATTTCTGTTGATTACAGCCATTTTCACAGGTTTTTGAACCATAAATATTGAATTTCCGATCGGACTGCAGAGTTAGGGGACACAACTAGGGCCCAAATGGAGCCTTTGTGCAAAAGAACGGTTTTTTTTAGACCGAAAATTAAGGTAGATATCAAAGACACGGCGGACGGACATTGCATTTTTGGAATCTACACACCTAAAAAAAAGTGTTCCAAAAAAATTTTCTGAACGGAATACATAGATGCAGGTATTATTCAGAGTATAGGTAATTAACCAAAATGACAGTCGCAAGTTGAAGAAGTTCCAGAAGTAGAAAGACTATAAAACTGTAATTATTAAGACTGCAAACTGTAATTATTAATTCATGTTCCATTTCCTTTTCTCCAAGTCATCTTGTTTGTTCCTTCTGTTTCTTTTAAATAAAGCATTATGCAGAAGACGGTTGTTTTCATTACTTATACCTATCTACTCGCAATATAATAATTGAATCCTTTAGTTATTTTATTAATAAAATAACTAAAAATATTATTATTATTATTTTATTTTCTTATGAATGAATCCTTTAGTTATTTTTTCATGGAGCTAAAAGAACGCAGTGGCTGTGCGATTATGAGAGCGGCCTGAACCTAGAAGCTATTACAGCGTTGCCAAATCTTGGGCCGCGGCCTTCTCCAAAGCCGGCCATGACGTAATACAATTAGTGATGGGAACGAAAATGCACAACAGTTTTGCTACAACAGTTGCGGATAAAAAACGAAGCAACTGTTGCCAAGAAAATAAAATAACAGTTGTAAATAACAGCTCACTTTCACAGTGGCTTGACAAACCTCAACACTCATAACAGATGTAAAACTGCTGTCAGAGAACTGTTACTTTGGTACCTAGTTTTTCCAGATTCCCTGGAAATAACTGACATTTCGGTGTGTGTGTGTGTGTGTGTGTGCGTTCGTGCGTGTGTGGAAACCTTCGTTTGTTGTCTGAAGAAGCAACAGAAACCGATCGAGTGGCCTCTTCTTGGTACCGAAGCCAAATTCCGTGAGCTCCTGCAGTCTTCTGAACACCCTATACATATTTCACTGGAATGCCCCTTTCAAACGCTCATTTCTTTCCCGCTCAAATATCCTCTTTCTGACGAATCAACCTCTTTTGGTTTATCATTTTGAATAATGAACCATTGGAATCGAGCACCTATGGTGAACCGTTGTGTAATAACTTGCCCATCAATAATACTTCATCGGTTGTTCAAGTCGTAAAAGTACCGATCAACAAAGTCCAGCCCCTTTTTGGTTGATGAACCGTTGTGTAATAATTTGCCATTGTGTAATAATTTACCGTTATGTAATAATTTACCGTTGTGTAATAATTTACCGTTGTGTAATAATTTGCCGTTTTGTAATAATTTGCCGTTGTGTAATAATTTGCCGTTGTGTAATAATTTACCATTGTGTAATAATTTACCCATCAACAATACTTCAACGTTTGATCAAGTTTCACAACTACCTACCAACAAAATCCAATAGTCCATCACTTATCAAATGAAATAATATCGCAGAACAAACAACTCGACTTCATACAGCCATCCTTGATTATAATCAGGTGCTCCCTAGTGATGATATCCAGACCGGATTTATACCGTTTGATTCACGATCGTGTTAACGAAGCTTTTTGGTGCTCACGAACGGCTAGACGTTCAATGCTCCGGGTGGTCTCAAAAAATTGTTTAGCTCAAGACAAATTTAATAACATTAAAAAAACCATAGGTACCCTTCTATCGAAAGTTTTCGAGCTACGGCGTTCTGAAAATTTCAACCCCTATTTTGAACCCCTTAGAGATGACTGACAGTAACGCCGAGCTTCGAGGACCAACTAGGCCCCGAACGGAACCTGTAATCCGAATTTCATCAATTTTGTTTCATGGGCGGACTTTTTATTGCATTTTCGGATTCCACATACCTTGAAACGTAAACAATCAAATTTTGAGGGGGGTTGGGGGGGGGGGGGGTTAGAATTTGTTTTTAACATGGAACATGTTTTTACGGGCGTAAACCAGGCTCGAAATCGTCCAGTCCAGTCCAGTCCGAGGGAGCTCCTTCCCCTCCCCGTCACCCGCACAGTTCTCCCTTTGCCCCATTCCTGCCACCCAACCCCCCCACCTCCTCTCCTACCACCCTACGCTGAAAACGGCGAGACCCCACTCAGCCGAAAACTGCCGAGGGGGTTCTACCAATAGAACGCCAAAAGCAGCTGAGGACGTGTATTACATGACATTGCGTTAGGCTTGGAAATCCCACGACGTTTTTTTGCTTCCTCACTACCGAAGGTAGGGAAGCCTTGGATTCGTGATTGAGTAAAAAAAAGTTCATGTCCTCCAAAATGAAAATTTCCAAATACCATTTTCCGTTTCAGACATCGAGGAACATAAATATGGTTCCGTGTCTGTCTGTGGTAATTCCTTGCAACACCCATAACTACCCGAAATAATGGTTGAAGTGGGCTGAAATTTCGAGGGTAGGTGCGGGTTGAGTCACAGATAGTCCCATACCAAACATTGATAAAGTACCGTAAATTTCGTCTGCGCATGCGCAAACGTGAAATAATTGGAACACCCATAACTACCCTGACTATCGTTGAAATCAATTCAAACTTGGAGTGTCGGTCAGGAATAATACATTGGTAGTTCCAAATCAATTTCATTGGAATGGTAATGTAACTTTGATCTACGCATGCGCGAACATGAAATGTTGACCATTTCCTTGTAACGTTTCTAACTACGCGATAAATAGTCGTAGAGATCTGAAATTCTGAGGGTATACGCGGGTTGGATCGCAGATGGTCCCGTATCATAACGAAACTACCCTACTACTCTATACGTTCATGTATTGTGATTCAAGTGAGGAAGCTGTAGTGCCTACTCGAATTGGCACACGTTTTTCTACATATCTCCATATCCTCTGCTATCATGTACCTATGTTCCATGTTTCCTTGCTTGATCCTTGATCTAAACTGTTATAATCCGGGGGTCTGGGGGCGTCCCCCAGATTTCATTCGACAATAAACGTACCGTCAGGAACACAAACCACTGCTACACAACGCTTTTTTTACCGTTAAAAAAAAAATACGTGAAAAAACAACACAACGAGCAAATTTAAAAATTTAGTAGAATAGATTTATTATATTAGATTTAAAAATTTATTTATTTGATTCTCGAAAATCATTGAAAATGTATGGGAATATGAGAATTCGATGATAATGTTTGGAAATAATCGACTTTTTTTAAATGGTCTGGCGTGGTGAGGAGGAGAGGGTTGATAGAAAAAAAATTGGAAAAACTGGATGGATTTTCAATTGGTTTTTCTTGGGGGGATCGTATTACGTCCAATTTCCGTAGGGATAACTCGGTCTGAAAGGGGCAGCCGGCCGGATAGAGAAAACCTGAGTTATGCCGGTTTTGGGAAAACGACTGTTTGGCGGGAGGGTCCACGTAATTCGGCGAAACAGGTTGATTGGTGCTGGCGGTAATGCAGTCCGTGTAATCAACAATCCCACCGCCCCTGGTCCTTACGGTCCCCCCCCGTCAATACCGTCCCCGCCCCACCGTCCGTGCAGTCACGGTTTCCACTTCCATGGAAAACCTGCCACATATATACCGATGAAACCTTCGCGATGGAGGGGGAAGGGAACAAAGTCGACCTCTTCACTCTCTCGATCGCTACCGGCTTCAATGGTAGTGAAGGGGGGGGGGGGGGGTTGTCCCACTCGGTAAAACAAATTGAACGAAACCAATTTGTACCCGATGGCCCGGTGATGAGGGGGGGGGGGGGAGGGGGTGAACCAATTTGGATTCTCACGGAACATGGTGCTTAATTCCCCCCATCCCCTCACAACACCACCAACACAGCCCCCCCCCCCCCCCTTACTGATGCCCTTCGTCTCACCTCCACCAGAACACTCTCATAGCATCCATCAGCCCCCTCCACCACCTCCATAACCTTCTCCTCCACCTCCATAACCTTCTCCTCCGCCTCCACAAACCCCGGACCGACTTCCAATCATCTGAAATCCACTCCAAAGCGGAGTAGAAATGAAAGAACAAATTTCAGGAAGTGTAAGAAATATCCAGCGTGATCTTGAGTTTCGATCGGGGAGGTGAATGAAGTCTTTTAGGCCGACGTTTCGGTATACTTTTATACCATCTTCAGGGCTTAGGGAGTTATAAAGTGTGTGTCCGTTTCCTGCAGAGGTCACTCGTATGTGCAGGTAACTTTATTATTTTTTTATACTGGCATTGTTTTTCATAACATTCAGCCATTCAATCATGAAACTTATTTACAACTTATATGAAATAAAAATGAAAAAACGCTGCAAATCCCTGCACAACGGTTCATTATTTTGTACAGAATACCCTTCTGTTACAGATCACAGCTCTCTGTATAGATGACCCGTCTGTATAATATAATATGTACTATTCTATACATATTATGTCGATTTCAGATCCTCCGTAGGTTAGTACCTAACACCGTACTCGTTACTAGGTACCTACCTAAATCACGAGTTGAATGTTGCTAAAATAATTCTGTCGATGACAAACAGTAACTAAAACGGCGAAAAGAAACGCAAATAATGAAGATCTAAAGGAAAATTGTTGATGTGGAGTGAAATAGATGCCCCTTCTGCGTAGATCACTGTTTTCTGTGGTCAATACCTACCTTCGTGGTCAAGTATAATAAACCGTTGTGTAATAACTTGCCCATCAATGATACTTCAACGGTTGTTCAAGTTGCAAAAGTGCCGATCGACAAAATCCAGCCGCTTCTTGGTAGATGAACCGATGTGTAATAATTTACCGTTCTGTAATAATTTTACGATGTGTAATAATTTACCCATCAATAATACTTCAACGTTTGTTCAACAAAATCGAATAGTCCATCACTTATCAAATGAAATAATATCGCAGAACAACCAACTCGACTTCATACAGCCATCCTTGATTATAATCAGGTGCTCCCTAGTGATGATATCCGGGCCGGATTTATACCGTTTGATTCACGATCGTGTTGACGAAGCTTTTTGGTGGAGACGAACGGCTGGTAATACGATGCTCCGGGTGGTCTCAAATAATTGTTTAGCTCAAGACAAATTTAATTACGTAAAAAAAAACCCTTACCCCCCTTAGAAAATACCCTTCTAGCAAAAATTTTCGAGCTACGGCGTTCTGAAAATTTCAACCCCTATTTTGAACCCCTTAGAGATGACTGACAGTAACGCCGAGCTTCGAGGACCAACTAGACCCCGAACGGAACCTATAACCCGAATTTCATCAATTTTGTTTCATGGTAACTAAGAAAAGTGGCCAGTGCGGCGTACGGCGGACAGAAAGAAATATTTTCATTGCAGTTTCGGATTCTACATACCTTGAAACGTAAACCATCAAATTTTGAGGGGGGGTTAGAATTTTTTTTTCTTGCTCGATTTCAATGGTTCATTATTGAAAATAATAAACCAATATTTCTATCTGTCCGTCGTAAGCCGTATGCCGTACGCCGTACTGGCCACTTTTGTTAGTTACCATGAAACAAAATTGATGAAACTCGGGTTATAAGTTCCGTTCGGGGTCTAGTTGGTCCTCGAAGCTCGGCGTTACTGTCAGTCATCTCTAAGGGGTTCAAAATAGGGGTTGAAATCTTCAGACCGCCGTAACTCGAAAATTTTCGCTAGAAGGGTATTTTCTAAGGGTGGTAAGGGGTTTTTTTACGTTATTAAATTTGTCTTGAGCTAAACAATTTTTTGAGGCCACCCGGAGCATCGTATTACCAGCCGTTCGTCTCCACCAAAAAGCTTCGTCAACACGATCGTGAATCAAACGGTATGAATCCGGCCCGGATATCATCACTAGGGAGCACCTTATTATAATCAAGGATGGCTGTATGAAGTCGAGTTGGTTGTTCTGCGATATTTTTTCATTTGATAAGTTTAGTGATGGACTATTGGATTTTGTTGGTAGGTACTTGTGAAAGGTGAACAAACGTTGAAGTATTATTGATGAGTAAATTATTACACAACGGCAAATTATTACACAACGATAAATTATTACACAACGGTAAATTATTACACAACGGTTCATCTACCAAGTAGGGGCTGGATTTTGTTGATAAGTACTTTTGCAACTTGAACAACCGTTGAAGTATTATTGATGGGCAAGTTATTACACAACGGTTCATTATACAACAATCGGGAATTGGCCCGAGATAAAATCATTGCTAGGGATCACCTGATTATATTCACAGTGTATGAAGTCAAGTTTGTTGTTCTGTTGTTCTGTTTGTTGTTCATGAATGATGGCTCTTTTGGAGTTTGTTGGTAGGTAGTGAAACTTGAACAAACGTTGAAGTATTATTGATGGGTGAATTATTAAGCAATGGTAAATTATTACACAACGGTAAATTATTACACAACGGTGAATTATTACATAATGGTAAATTATTACACAACGGTTCATTATACCATCTACGTAGAAGGGGCTGGAGTTTGCTGGTAGGTACGTTTGCAACTTTTTTCACTCCGCATCAACAATTTCTCTTTAGAACTTCATTATTTGCGTTTCTTTTTGCCATTTTAGGTACTGTTTGTCATCGACAGAATTACTTTAGCAACATTTACCTCGTGATTTAAGTAGGTACCTAGTAACGAGTACGGGGTTAGGTACTAACCTACGGAGGATCTGCAATCTACATAACATGTATAGAATAGTACATAATATATTATATAGCGGGTTATCTATACAGAGAGCTGTGATCTGTAATAGAAGGGTATTCTGTACAAAATAATAAACCGTTGTGCAGGGATTTGCAGCGTTTTTTATACCATCTTCAGGGCTTAGGGAGTTATAAAGTGTGTCCGTTTCCTGCAGAGATCACTCGTATTTGCAGGTAACATGAACATGAATTGTAGGCGAAAGGAAACAGTGTACAGGTTGAGAGGAGGTACACATGCAACGTGACTTATCACGTATCACTTATCAGTCTTATCACTCATAACCCTACTAAATCAGTGTCTTACGCTAATAACACGAATTCAGTGATCTACGCAGCAATGAAAATAATAAACCGTTGTGTAATATTGTTTGCAGCGTTTTTTGGAAATAAACCGCAACTACGTGCAATATTTATGAAGTTAGATATTATAATTGAACTAACATCCCTGTGCATTTCATCGAAATATATGTATATTATTGTATTTTGAATGAACCTTTGTATTTTTAATTTATTGTTAGACATATAAATATAAATATATATAAACACACATATGCATGGGATTTCACATTCATAAAAGAGGGACGACAGTAATTAGTAAAAATTACATTAAATTCGGTAATAGGCAGACGAACTGGCACTACGAGTCTGCCAAAAACCAAAAAACTGTTTGCACGAAGGAAAAAACGTCTGCCAAGTTGGGTGGGCAGTATAGCTTCCTCATTTACTGTAATAAGGACGTGTAGAATCAGTTGGTAAAAAAATTATGCGTCAAAACGATTGAATAGCAATAAATAGAGTAGTAACACATTACCTAACATGCGTAATAGGATCAAAAATTTCTACATTTTTTAACGTTACAGTTACAGTACGATTCCAATAAATTCATGCGGAACTACAGAAGTACTATTCCTGATCGACCCTCCAAGTTTGAATTCATTTCAACAATATTATTTAAGGTAGTTATGGGAGTTTCAAGTGTTCCACGTTTGCGCATGCGCAGACGAAAGTTATGGTACGATTTCAACGATTATGATAAGGGACTATCTGCCATCCAACCCGCGTGTACCCTCAACATTTCAGCTCTCTACGACCATTTTTCGCGTAGTTAACAGCGTTACATGGGAATGGTCAACATTTATTTATTTATTTATTAAACGGCACAGCTGTGCCAAATACAATAATAATATAATGCGAGTAGCTTGAAATTTGCTATCGCAGGGCTCACAGTTTATTATAACTCCAAATTCATTTCTTTTCAACTCGTTTCAACGATATTAATTTAACGTTCAAATATTTCACGTTTGCGCATGTGCAGACGAAAGCTACTTTACTTTATCAATGATTTTCGTAGGGGACCATCTGTGACCCAATTCGCACCTACCCTCCAAAGTTCAGCCCATTTCGACCATTATTTCGGGTAGTTATGGGCGTTATAAAGAATTACCACAGACAGACAGACAGACATGGAACCAAAAATGTTCCTCGATGTCTGAAACGCAAAATGGTAGTGAAAACTTTCATTTGGAGGATATCCTTTTTTTTTCCTCCCACCATCCGGTAATGAGGAAGCAAAAAGAAGGCGATTTTTTTGCACTTCAAATTGCTAAATATTGGGTTAAATTCCGTAAGATCAACAAAATGAAGGGGTGAGACGACAAAAAAAATATTTCAATGAATGAAAAATAAATAAAATGAAAATGAAAATAAATAAATTAATTAATTTTAAAAAACTTATCTTTGAAGTATTTCTAGTGCATTATTTCTTATGTATACGCTCATTAGGCCATGCTGATTGACCGGTTTGTGTCCTTATAAATTTATTATTCACTGAATGAAGAGTTTGCTCTTGTGATCACAATACATCGTCGACGACCCCCCCCCCCCCCATCCACCGCCCGCCCTAAACGGGTATGGCAACACAAATTTCCCACGGGGAATCGAAAAGTGTTTGCTGTGCGATGATTGAAACCTCTACCGGCTGAGCGGTATTTTTAGCGAAGGTGAAATTCTTTGTCGAGGAAGCTTTACGAGGCTCGTTCCGATGAAAGTTATATTTGGGGAGGGGAAAAAATGAATTGGGCGGTGTCCAAGAAAAAAAAAAACAAAAAACAGTGGACAAGTGCTCGGTTCTGGGTCTGTTATAGGGTAGGTACTCTCAGAACAATCACCGAAGGCCTTCAATATACAGGCTGCAGGTTACATTATGATGAATTGTGGTTAATTATTGGTAATTAGTGGATTTAATAACATAGAAGTACGCGAGCTAGCGCACTACCTCCTTTTGAGAATTTTAATTAAACCTAATCCGCAGTCCGATTTTGATACCCTATCACAAAAAACCTAGCGGATATCGGAACTATCAAACTAGTGATGTTGATGGTATCGAATCGACATGAGAATAAATCGATCGATTTACCATCCAAGAAAGTAAGCGACCAAACTAACGCAGGTATAGTGCATCAGGTAAATGTCGATATCTCGACAGGTATATCGTTGAAATCCATAGACGTTCGAGCCCAACATGACAACTAACTAAACGTCACTGCAGATGCTGAAAGACCCAGAAAATGACCGACAGCTAGGGATTGAAAAAGACTTGGTTATCGCAAGAAATATCCATTCGATTTTCTGATTTGATTAAAAAAACGCTGCAAAGTCCTTGTCACATGGGGTTTATTATTCTACAGAAATGATGGCTGTACATTTATTGTTTGTTGGTTTATTATTCTGTGAATAATACACCTATGTAATCGCTCAGCAAAAAATTTTTATAACACCCCCTCAAACTTTTTTCTTTTCCGTTTCAAGGTGTGTAGATTCAAAATTCTAGAGATTCTTGTTGGCAGTTAAATTTATTGTTTCTTTCATGTGGAATGATTGAATTAGCTATTCCTGATGATTTCCACCAATTTTGGCCCCCAAAACATGAAATAGGTACCTACACTTTTTTTTCCCCCCCAGATCATATTTGATCATTAGTAGTGCGATTTAATGGTCTTGATTCAGCTGTTTACACTTTTTCTAATGTTAGTATACACATTGATGGTGATTTCAGACAGTTTTCCAGGTTTTTGACTAAAAAAAAAACAATTTTGGGAGATGAGCCAATGGTAAAACCTCAATTTCCGCGTCTTTGGTCAAAATCGACTTCATATTCGGTCTTCTCGTCCCCAAAAACATGAAAAACGATACCTCAAAAGCTCATTTTACTAACATGTTGCTAAAACGCAATAAGTACGTCTATTTTTACACACATTTTCACTCATAACACCCCTGGGTATATTCCGATCGGGCTGAAAAGTTTCGGGACACAACTAGGGCCCAAATGGAGCATGTGTGCGAAAGAACGAATTTTTTAGACCAAAAATGAAGCCTGTACACGTGATACGGCGGACGGTGTACGGCGGACGGACATTGCATTTTTTGAATCTACGCACCTTGAAACGGAAAAGAAAAAAGTTTGAGGGGGTGTTATAAAAATTTTTTGCTGAGCGAATACATAGGTGTATTATTCACAGAATAATAAACCAAAACGCAGCAAATTTTTACACAATGGTTTATTATTTACCTGTACAGATGCACCTTCTGCGTAGACCACTGTTTTCTATGGTCAATACCTTCCCTCGAACTCCCCCAGGAAAGCCCTAAATCGAGTGCCGGTGCCACACCGGGCAATTGAAATTTTATAAAAATGCGCGGAATTAAATAATTCAATAATTAATTATTTGTTGTTATTCATGAAGCATAACGTTTGTTCAAGTTGCAAAAGTGCCTATCAACAAAATCCAGAGGATCCATCATTTTTCAAATGAAATAATATCCGGGCCGGATTTACCTATACCGTTTCATTCACGATCGTGTTGACGAAGCTTTTCGGAGCAAACGAACGGCTGGTCGTACAGTGCTCCGGGCGGTCTAAAAAAATCTCTAGTTTGAGGTCAATTTAAAAACGTTTAAAAAAAAGTACCCTTCTACTGAAAGTTTTCGAGCTAAGGCGATCTGAAAATTTCAACCCCAATTTTTCACCCGTTAGGGACGACCGACAGTAACGCCGAGCTCCGCGGACCAACTAGACCCCGAGCGGGACCTAATACAAACCAAATTTCATTAATTTTGGTTCATATTAACTAAGAAAAGTGCGAAGTAGGGCTTACGGCGGACGGACAGAAATTTTTTGGTTTATTATTCTGTGAATAATGCACCTATGTAATCGCTCAGCAAAAAATTTTTATAACACCCCCTCAAAATTTTTTCTTTTACGTTTCAAGGTGCATAGATTCCAACAATGCAATGTCCGTCCGCCGTCAACCGTACGCCGTACGCCGTCCGCCGTATCACGTGTACCGGCCTCATTTTCGGTCTAAAAAAGTCGTTCTTTCGCACACATGCTCCATTTGGGCCCTAGTTGTGGCCCGAAACTTTTCAGCCCGATCGGAATATACCCAGGGGTTTTATGAGTGAAAATGTGCACAACAATAGGTGCGTTTTAGTAACATGAGCTTTTTTGGTATCGTTTTCCATGTTTTTGAGGACGAGAAGACCGAATATGAGGTCGGTTTTGACCAAAGAGTGGAAAATCGAGGTTCTACAAAATGTTCTGCTCCCAAAATTGATTTTTTATTAGTCAAAAACCTGGGAAATCGTCTGAAATCACCATCAATTTGTATAATAACACTAGAAAAAGTGTGAACACGTGGATCAAGACAATTTGATCAAAGATGAACTTAAAAAAAAAAAAAAGGAGCGAACCTAATTCGTGTTTTAGAGGCCAAAAATGGTGGAAACCATCAGAAATAGCTATTTCAATTATTTCACATGCAAGAAATAATAAATGAACAGCCAACAGTTCTGTAGGTACCTATGTCCAACAGAATGATAAACCCATGTGACAAGGACTTTGCAGCGTTCTTAATTCAATTTTCCGATTGTACGTACCTTGAAACGGAAACCGTCAGATTTTGAGTGGAGGGGGTTAAAAATTTGTTTTTTTACGGTCGATTCCAAAGGTTCACTATTGAAGATAATAAACCAAAACGACTAAAAAAATTTTTTCATTTTGATCTATCAAGATATTATAGATAGGTAGGTATCCATTGATGTTGAGCCAGCCCCCTCTTTCCATCACATCAACCATCAGTCCTACACAATAATGTATGACCGAGCACTGTAGCATAGCGGGTATTTGTATGAATCCTGGGTTGGAGCGCACTCTACAGTGCGCACAGTGTGCGCATGCAGCACACCGCTATTGTTCGTTAGTGCAAAGCTGCGCCTGTTTGTAGATAAAAGTCGATTCGAGGCGGACAGAACAGACATGAGAAGGGCGGCGAGCAAATATAACCCCGAAGGGGATGAAAAGGGCATCCTAAAGGGCACCGATAAACGGATGGGGAGGGCCGGGCATATTATTGTTAAGGCAAACATTCAGCCTAATGTGTCTGTAAACAGGATCCAGATAGCGTGCGACCGGAACATTATTACGTTTTTGGACGTGTGAACCAAAAGGAAAAAAAGCTCCGACGATGAGAAGGATGTCACGGGTGAGCAGACGCCAGGTCAACGAGGTCTTTGAATGGTCGGACCTCCGCAGAGTTGCCCTGCTGTTGGGGGTGTGTGAAAAAACACACAAAAACACTTCGTTTGATCGGGAGAAAAAACCTAATAGAACAAATATCATTAGACAGAGCGTGCCACCTCGAGTGGCCCCTTACGGGATCTGAAGGATTTTTCTCCCTTTTTTTTTGGTTGCAGGATTTTTTTGTGTGGATAAAAGTAATGAGGCTGCAACGTTACAACGAGCACTCAAATCTCTCATGTGCCACCCTAAAACCTAGCGAGGTTTTTCCCATTGTGCTGGGAAAAGAAAAAAAAATCTGTAATACCGAAAAGTTGATGGGGGCAACAAAAAAACCCAGAAATTCCGCCCACACTCCCGGTCGAGGGGCTGTTCAAAAGGCGCCAAAAAAAAACCTAGGCAGGTTCTCTCATTGACTAACGAACCGGCTCGGCTGACCCTCATTTGTCAGGTGGTCTGATCTGACTTCGGGCGGTGAGAAGAAATAAAAATAAAAAAAAGATGCGGGACTTTTCCCCGCGATTCAGTTCATTATCCCGCACACCGTAGTTCGTATTATTTGACATCTTCGACTTTACGCGTAATTAACTCCTACAACAGTTTTAGGGACGTCCCTTGAAAAGGGACAAGCCAGGGGCGTTGTGTCCATAAGGCCACTTGGGCCACTGCCCCGGCACCCAAAAACATGAGTTAAAAACGCTGCAAATCCCTGCACAACGGTTTATTATTTTGTACAGAATACCCTCCTGTTACAGATCACAGTTCTCCGTATAGATAACCCTTCTATATAACATAATATTCTGTACATATATTATTATGTAGATCGCGGACCCTCCGTAGGTTAGTACCTAACCCCCGTACTCATTACTAGGTACCTACCTAAACCGTTGAGTATTAATTTACCTGTATAGGTTCCACTTCTACGGAGATAGAATAATGAACCGTTGTGTAATAATTTGCCCATCAATAATACTTCAACGGTTTTCCAAGTTGCAAAGGTACCTATCAACAAAATCCAGCATCTTCTCGGTAGATGAGCCGTTGTGTAATAATTTACCGTTGTGTAATAATTTACCGTGGTGTGATAATTTACAGTTGTGTAATAATTTAACGTTGTGTAATAATTTGCCGGTGTGTAATAATTTGCCATTGTGTAATAATTTACCCATCAATAATACTTCAACGTTTGTTCAAGTTTCAGAAGTACCTACCAACAAAATCCAGCCCCTTCTGGGTAGATGAGCCGTTGTGTAATAATTTACTGTGGTGTGATAATTTACAGTTGTGTAATAATTTACCGTTGTGTAATAATTTGCCGGTGTGTAATAATTTGCCATTGTGTAATAATTTACCCATCAATAATACTTCAACGTTTGTTCAAGTTTCAGAAGTACCTACCAACAAAATCCAATAGTCCATCACTTATCAAATGAAATAACATCGCAGAACAACCAACTCGACTTCATACAGCCATCCGTGATTATAATCAGATGCTCCCTAGTGATGATATCTGGGCCGGATTTATACCGTTTGATTCACGATCGTGTTGAAGAAGCTTATTGGTGCTCACGAACGGCTGGACGTACGATGCTCCGGGTGGTCTCAAAAAATTGTTTAGCTCAAGACAAATTTAATAACGTAAAAAAAACCATACCCTTCTATCGGAAGTTTTCGAGCTACGGCGTTCTGAAAATTTCAACCCCTATTTTGAACCCCTTCAACAGAGATGACTGACAGTGACGTCGAGCTTCGAGGACCAACTAGACCCCGAACGGAACCTATAACCCGAATTTCATCAATTTTGTTTCATGGTAACTAAGAAAAGTGGCAAGTACGGTGTACAGACAGAAATATTTTTATTGCAGTTTTGGATTATACATACCTCGAAACGTAAACCATCAAATTTTGAGGGGGGTTAGAATTTTTTTTTTTTCGTGCTCGATTCCAATGGTTCATTATTGAAAATAATAAACCAAAATAGATGCCTGAATATGAAAAGTTTTGTAGAATCACCCACCTCTAGCTGGGTCGGGCTGAATTTACAATTTGAGTTTTAGGGGCTTTGAGGGGTGGGACGAGCGCGCCGAATTTACAATGTGGACGTATGACTGGGGTTGAATTTACAGTCGCCCATCACGCCAAATGAAGGCTTTTAAATATTATGTTTAAGAACGTTTCACTATTCACGACCATTGACTCTGATTGTGACTTGGTGTTCTTGCTTAATATTATTGTTGCCACTTCATCTAAGTGAAACAACTGCGAAACAACTAGCAATAAAGTACCTATGTTTCCACTAGGTTTACGTGATAGTGATAATTATTCAGCTCAAGAAGTCAAGAAGTCACGTCGTGTTCATTACATTTAAGAAGATTATCTGCCTCAAACTTCACTGAACCTAATTTCTGCCACAGGTTGATAACGTGTTAGTTCTGATACAATATTAGCTCCATCACTAACAGGTTTTCCAGGGCATACATTTCAAGAGTGAAACCTAATTAGATCTCCACAAACCAACCACCTCAAATAATTTCATTACCACAAACGCAAACTCCAGTTTTTTACTCTTCGCTCTTTTTCGTCCGTTCTCCAAACAAAAATCTCTTTGTATGCGAAAACGCCCAATTTTGAAAATTGAACCTGAACATGAAGGGGAAAAAAGAAGAAAAAAAACCTTTAATAGTCTTTCTGTCATAATCACTGTTTTAACTCGGAATATTTCTGCGCTTCAATTCAATTTTCTGTGGAACGATATAATAATTATAACGTTTCACTTCGTTTTTCAAGTCCCATAACACTGAACTTCAACTCCTCCGCGCATGTCTGGGGGGCGCACAGTGCTTTGGGTTTTGGAAAAAAGTTTAAAAAAATCTATGATCGATTTTCCTCGGGAAAAAAAGCATAAACCCATCACTAGATGGTCCCTGAGGCTGATTTGAAAGGTTTCCAGCCTGAGCGAGTCGTATGCGTTCAACTGCAAAGCAAAGATCAGAGCTATTGTAAACAGAAGGTTCCAGACTCAACATCGGTGATGGGTTGCCTATTCATCACCCGCGAAGGATTTAGAATAATCCTCTCCATCAGCCTCCACTCAGCAAAGGTAAAGTGAGTTATTGTGATTATATACGCATTTACGCTCCCCCCAAAATTCAGTACGTTTGCAGCATAGTAATCTGACAAAAGCTCTAAATTTAATTTCACTGGTCAACATTGAAAGAGAATTTCTCAACAAGATTAAAAATGTCAGTCAGAGAGAGAATTTCTCAAAAAAATTCAAAACGTAGTTTTTAAAATTTTTACACGTTAATCTTCAACTATTCCCTGCCACAATAGCGTTGGAATTTTCTGCGACTAGCCACGAATTATATGTTTATATGGATTTCAATTTTTTTTTCAGTTCAAAGTCCCACGAATCGATTTTTTTTTGAAAAATTGACATTGCGAGCAAGCGCCGAATGTAAAAAGGGACATACTCGTGATATACTCAGCAGCCTGAACATCGTTAAGTATTGATGATTTCATTTTAGAGAAATTAGAGAGAAATTTTATTTTAGTTTTTTTCTGATCTTTTTCATTTCTTTACTGTACTAAATAATAAAGCAATTGTTACAAAACAGGATGAGATTTATAACGAATGTCTAACCCCTAATTTTTTATTGCTCTTATTGTTGAAACATAGGTACACGGTAGGTTTCAGTTTCTAAATTCTTACATTTACGTAATTTTCGAAGTTATTTCGAACGTAATTCTGGAACGTTCTTCTCTGTTTCTCGAACACCATGTATTCAAAAACTGAATTAGGATAAAACTGCCAAATTTGGATTCTGCGTGGGAAAAATACTTGGGCCTTTCTGCCCATTTTGTCTTTGCTGTTTTTTTTGCGCCTTTTCTGGCGTCGTAAGTCAATAATATGACTTTTTTCCATGGTTTTCCGTATGATCAAAGCTCTGTGCGGCGGCCGGAATTTTACCTTTTACCGATAATTTTAGATGAATATTTTAATGCAGTACTGTCATTATAGCGAATTGTTTAATAGGTTCATAAATGATTGGAATTAATTTTTCAGGATCAAAGATCAATTTTAGGACATTCTGAATCCATCTGCGGATTCTAAATTTTTTGTACGTTCTAGAAAAGAAGTTCTGAAGTTCTAAAAGTTCTAGAGCTCGATTTTTCATAGGTAGGGTTTTTAAAAATTGAAAATTCGCTGTTATGGTCACGCTAGACTGTGATACTGGACTTCATGTCTTTTTCGTATTTTTACCGTACTTACTAGGATCTAAGGTCGAAACGTCGAGAAGTATGGAACAGAAGGATCCTGAGAACGAAATCAAGTCTAGTTTGATCCGTGTCCTTGTACGTAGATGAATGAGTGGAATGTGTGTGCGCATGCCTGTATTGTGCAGTTATCAATTTTATGAAGGACTGTTTTCTGAAACGGGAGATCGGCGTTGTAGGTAAACCGAATGAAGCCTCAGCGTTTCACTGTTTCATTGGTCTTCTGCAGAACCAAACGCCGAAGTAACATCCCCCAAGGGACTGAAAAACAGAGGGAGGCTGCGTTGCAGGCTTCAGCCTCGACTATCTATCAACCGCTACAAGATAATGATGGCAGTGATTAAGTTGACTTACCCCTTCTATTGTGACGTCACAGGGCGAAGACAGGTTAATGAACAGATCAACCTGTTTACATTCCTTCCTCCTCCCCGAGCGGTGATTGATCGCTTCTCATATCTTCCCTCCACCTCGGCCTGCGCCTCCTGCGAAAATTTAAATGGTAAAATATTAGCCTGGAGACCCCTTTCTACCTGCTTCACAAACAAATAATATATATAAATGCAAATTTTCTTCATAAACTCCTCCGCTTTGTCACTGGTGTAGGGGAAAAGGGGTTCATTTTGTGTAGGTAAGTAGACACCCGAGTTCCTATATTTATGCATAACCCAAGTCTTATGTACATTGTGGTAAAGCCACATAATAAAGCCGAAACCGATCGATCACCCCAACTTACGCCATGAATATTACACAATTCGTTATTTCCATCATTAGAAACAACAACAACATTCTTCAACGTGTCAAATAATTTGGGATACTTCAAAATTCGACTGACCCAAATAAATCGAAAGCTTGCAGATATCACGGTCATCTTTAAAATGTTGTTGGGTTAACATGAATGAACCTGGAGCTGAAAATTGGCACAGGATTATTTGAGTCTGCTGAATCGAATTATGAAATTACGGAACAGCACATTTCTGACCCGGACATAATCCCCTATTGGACCGTCCTGGATAAATAGAAGGGTTGGATGTTCAAATCCCGGTGGCTCCTCAGAAGTGGCCGAGGCCTGACCCTAATAAATCGAATGCTGTACCTACATCACGGTCATGTTTCAATTTTTGTTGGGTTAACTTGAATGAATCTGGTGGCTGAAAATTGGCACAGGAGTGTTTGAGCGTGCTGAATCGAATTTTGAAGCTATACGAAAGAGCACATTTTCGACCCGGACATAATCCCCTATTGGACCGTCCTGGAATAAATGGAAGGGTTGGAGGTTCAAATCCCGGTGGCTCCTCAGAAGTGGCCGAGGCCTTCGACTTGTTGATCTTGTTGGAGGTGGGTTGCAGCCCTGATCATCCCTTTGGGACACCGGACCGAGAGCTCGCCATTATTTAGCGCAGTTCGAAGAACCTTCATTATGGTGAACAGCGAATAAAAACGCTGCGAAGTCTTTGTCACATGGGTTTATTATTCTATTGGACATACCTAAAGAAATGCTGGAAATATGCATTTATTAGGTTATAGGATCTTGGGAGGCGGTCAGAATATAAACTTGTTTCTACGCCGACGTTTCGGCAAATCTATTTGCCACCTTCAGGGCTATAAAACAACAGGAATCCGAAAATGAATGACTATTTTGAAGAAAGTTATAGTATATCCAAAAATAACGGTACTACCCTACTAAGGATAATAGGTAGGTATATATTATCAAATATAATAGAATAGAGTAGGTAAATACACGTTAGTTGTGTTTTCTTGCGAAGCTATTACTATTTTACTAATTTTCGTACTTCTATTTCTACTATTACTATTTTTCGTAAGAAAACACTAACTAACCTGTCAGTGCCTACGCTAGTCTGTTAAACTTTATAATATATACCTATTATCCCTAGTTAGGTAGTACCGTTAGTTTTAGATATAAGTTCCTTCATAATAGTCATTCGTTTTCGGATTCCTGTTGTTTTATAGCCCTGAAGATGGCAAATAAATTGGCCGAAACTACAGCGTAGAAACAAGTTTATATTCTGACCGCCTCCCAAGATCCTATAACCTGACATATTCAGAATTTGGTCAAGAACTACTCACCCCTCACAAAGTTATACATTTATTGTTTCTTTCATGTCAATAATTGAAATAGCTACTTTTTATGGTTTCCACCAATTTTGGCCCTCCAAAAACACGAACTAAGCTCCTATTTTTGACAAATTATCTTCGATCATTGATAATGCCATTTAACTGTCTTGATTCACCTGTTGATACTACTTCAGTGTTAGTATACAAATTTATGGTGATTTCAGATAATTTCCCAGGTTTTTGACTCATAAAAAAGGAATGTTTGGAGATGAACCTTCGCTACAACCTCAATTTTTCACTCTTGTGTCAAAATAAACTTCATATTCGTTCTTCTCACCCTAAAAAATATGAAAAACGATACCTCACAAGCTCATGTTCACTAAAACCTCAAAAACAATAGAAAAAAACCCCATTTTTCACCCATACCACCCTTGCATATTCCGATCGGGCTGCAAAGTTTAGGGACACAACTAGGGCCCAAATGGAGCCAGTTTGCGAAAAAAAAAATAATTGAAGTACATATGAATGATACGGCGTACGGCGGACGTACATTGCATTTTTGGAATCTACACACCTTGAAGCGTTAAAGGAAAAATTATGAGGGGGTGTTATAAGGGGTTTTTGAGGGTTTTTTTTTCTCACAGAATAATACACCTAAATGTTCCTATACTAACATGATCGCGTTTCTCAGGTTGTGGAGAATTTGCGAATGGACGTTTGCCTTCACTGATGAATAAGAAGATGCAGGTGGTAGCGTTGTTTATTGTTTAGGGTATCACTCTAAGGCTGTTTAGAATTTATATTTCAAAATTAGTCACACATAGCTAACCCGCGAAACAACATCAAATATTCCCTGAACTCAAAACTGAATAGGAAGCTACAAGGTAACTGTTGGTGTTAAGGAGCTTATTTCGTCGATTTCCAATAATACCTCTCACTAATAGCACTCCAAAACATTTTTCAGATAACGAAGTACGAATATGGATTAAGTACATATCGCCTCCTGAAATTTTCTCTCCTGACATTACATTAGCGGAGTAAGACCTTTCTTAAAAAGAAAGAGGGAGAAAACTGCGTTAAAAGAAAGGGAAGTAAAAGGTAAAAATGTATAAGACAGGGTTTTCTCTGGGGGGCTTAAGAGAAAAATGGTTTTATACCGGCCCTAACTCCGAGTTTCCATCTTATAATTAGAACTCCCTCACTTCTTGGTCCATCCCAACGGCCATCATTCCGTCATTTCATTCCGAAAGCTTATTATCAGGGCCGGAAATGATTGCCGAGTGAGGTGCGGCCTTGAATGGCAAATGATTGCCGGAGATTTTTTTCCTCATCTGGAGGGGTTTTCTCTTCTGAAATTGCTCACTGCTTCTGATTTTTGCTTCCTCGTTGCTTCTGTTTGTGAGATGACCGGGGTTAATACGAGTATGATCGTTTCCCGTCACAATCGAACTGGAGAACATCTGCCGTGGAACTGATATGTTGGCGGTTCGATGGGTAGGTTTTGATTTACTGATTGGATTCAAGTAACTGAGTAGGAGAGTAGAATGTTGCACTCACGCTGGAGCGAAAAGGGATTTTTCCCACTCAAAAGTTGGAAAATAAACCCCCAACCAATCCGTTTAGAAAAACTTGAACAAACGGTGAAGTATTATTGATGAGTAAATTGTTAGAAGGGGCTGGATTTTGTTGATAGGTACTTTTGCAACGAACAGTCGTTGAAGTATTATTGATGGGCAAATTATTACACAACGGTTTATTATAGTATCTACATAGAAGGGGCATCTATGCAGGTAAATTATTACAGAACGGTTTATATTAGCCTTATGCTTCATGCTTCAATACAAATAATTTAATGGTTGAATTACAGAATCTCTTGAATTTGTAGGAAACTTTAATTCCGGGGCCGGCTCTAGTACTCGATTTAGGGCTTTCCTGGGGGGTGCTCGAGGGTATTGACTCTGAAAACTGTGATCTACGCAGAATGGGCATCTATACAGGTAAATAATAAAACTATTTAAAATCGTAAAAAGATTCACGTAAAAGAAGGTATAGGCGTTCTGAACATTTCAACCCCTATTTTGAACCCCTTAGAGATGACTGACAGTAACGTCGAGCTTCATGGTAACAAAAAAAAAAGTGCTAAGTACGGCGTACGGACAGAATTTTTATATTGCATTTTCGGATTCTACATACTTTGAAACGTAAACCATCAAATTTTGAGGGGGGTTAAAAAATTTTTTTTCATGGTCGATTCCAAAGGTTCATTATTGAAAATAATAAACTAAAATATAGAATATTTGACAATTACGTCAAACCACACGACTGTCATTCGCAGTGGCGAATCAACTGTAAATAACTCACTGAATAACACAAATCAATGAAGAAAATGCAACGGGAAGACCAAAATTTTCGATTTTGAAACCATCTCCGTCTACAAAAGCAATAAGCTACAATGAGAAAGGAAATGTGAACGAGGTGGACGCCGCTGCCACATCCCAGTCCTCATTATGACGTCACGACATTCCCAGAAATGACGTCATTCGTTTTTATTGGGGGACACCGAAGTGGGGGCGTTCGCACCCTCTAAATATAGACGTCGAAGTGGAACAGCCCCCCCCCCCCCCCACTCTCATCAATTGATGTTGAGGTCTGAGTCCCGGGGTGAGTGACCGGAATGGAGCACTTGACAGCTTCCAGCTCCGACGGCAAAATAATAAAATATAAATGAAACCAGTGCACATCACACAGCCCCCCCCCCCCTCCCCACCACGGTTACCTAAATCCAAAAAAGTTCCAGACCTTCAGCATTGCCACATTAGCGAATTTTCGGAATAACGAAACCACCTGAACTGTCGAACACGTTTTTATCCACAGATTTAAACTCTTTTTCCTCGAACTTTTTTATTCAAAACTCTCAGCTTATTGTCTTCTATAATTTTGGTACATTTTATTGCATTTACTCCTGATTTGAAAAACATTAAATTTTTACATATTTTCAGAAAATTTTTTGGTAGGTACAATCATCTACTTAGTTTTTTTTTCCACTCCTTTAACCCCAAAATAGAAATTTATGCAGGGAATTGTGCAGATGGTGATTTTTAGGACGTTCCTCAGCAATTAGAGACGTCCTTATGTATTTGATCTGGTCAGAAGAGGACAGCACTCAGCCAAAAATGAAAAGAAACATTCAAATCCGTTTCAGACCATCCTGAATCCAAATCCGTGGAAAAAACGCTGCCAAAACCTTGTCACGGGTTTATTATTCTACTGGACATACCTACAGAAATGTTGGCTGTTCACTTATTGTTTCTTTCATGTGCGATAGTTGAAATAGCTATTTCTGATGGTTTCTACCAATTTAGGCCCCCAAAAACACGAATTAGGCTCGAATTTTTTTTACAGATTATTTTTTGTCGTTGATAGTACCATTTAATTGTCTTGTTTAATCTGTTGATACTACTTCTAGTGTTATTATACAAATTTATGGTGATTTCAGACAATTTCTCATGTTTTTGATTCATAAAAATTTAATTTTGGGAGCTGAACCTTCGTTACAACCTCAATTCTTCACTCTTCGGCCAAAATCAACATAATATCCGGTCTTCTCGCCCTAAAAAACAGTGAAAACGATACCTCAAAAGCTCATGTTCACTAAAACCTCAAAAATCCCTCGAAAACCCCTATTTCTATACCCATATTTCTCCAATAACTCCCCCGGTTGTATGCCGATCGGGCTGCCGAGTCTCGGGACACAATTAGAGCCCAAATGGAGCCTGTGTGCGAAAGAACGAATTTTTTAGACCGAAAATGAAGCCGATATGCATGATACGGCGTACGGACATTGCACTTTCTGAATCTACGCACCTTGAAACGTTAAAGAAGAAATTTTGAGGGGGTATTATAAAAATTTTTTGCCGAACGAATACATATGTGTATTATTCACAGAATAATAAACCAAAAAACCGTAGGTGTGTGTGTGTGTGTGCGACAAAATCTTGTGTGCGCTGCCCAGGCCGCAAATCTCAACCGATTTGCATGGTTTTTGGTTTATTATTTTCAATAATGAACCATTGGAATCGAGCATTAAAAAAAAATTCTAACCCCCCCCCCCCCCCCCCCCGAAAGAAAAATTTCTGTCTGTCCGCCGTAGGCCGTACGCCGGATGTTTTGTTCGATGCAGGATACAGTCTAGTTTTGCCTTCGGTGTGCTGCCCAGGACTTTATTATCAAATGGTTTTTATTTAGTGTGACGCAGAAATCTGTCTAATTGTTGTTCTGCTGGGTTAAAGACCGGAAGACCTGCAATGAGAGAGAGCGATCTACACACCACCGTAAGGGACATCCACTGTAATGCATGCAATCACTCTACGGGATGTTTAGCTGTTTCTGGCGGTTTTAGCGATTTTCGGCACTCAAAAACTAGAATGTGACCCATGTTTTTGAGAATAAATAATTCTGACCTCTGAACAACTCTCAAATCACCATCCTGTTCACGTTCTAGTCTTTTTTTGGGACTTTGGCCATCTTAGCGAATTTTGGCCACCCAAATATTTAGGGATGTTTTCTGTCTTGTTCTGTCGTTAGTTACGTTTTATACAACGTTCGGCGATTTTACAGCAGTACGTAATATTAAATAATGTAAAAACCTTAAGAATGCCCTGAAAAAGATTTGTAACTAAAAACGTCACGATTTTTGGACTTAATCCAAAATTGTATTTTCTTCGAAATTTGGACAAAAATTAGGGGACTTCTGGAAGCCTAGCCGTTGAGGATCCTCTTTTATAATCCGTTGCCTGGGTGTTCCTACTTGTGGACCTATTTAGTCTATCATTCCAAAAACGTTTCCAACGTTTTTTAAGGCATTACTTCATGCATTTTTCATTCAGGCTGACTCTTCGTTGTTTCTATCGCACGTTACCCATCAAACCTCCGAAGCGATACCGTTTGTTTAAAACCAGTTTGGAACCCTGGCGCTGTTTCAATTTCCATGTTTGAAATATCAAGAAGCACAGCTCAGCTGGACTTGACCCTTCTTGATTTTCTATCTTTAACGTTTCCCAGCCTCTTCGACAGGTTATTTTGGAATAGTGGGTTCGATGACCCTGGTCGATGTTCTTTCCGTTGGAAAGGAGTTTAGCCCGTCTGTTATGAAGTTTGGATTGTAACAGTCGGCTTATTTTCAAAATATCGTTGTACCCACAACGTGCTTCAACGCAAGATGCTGTAAATTATACATTCGAATACGAGCTGGAAGAGCTCGTTTCATCAGGTTTATCGTACATCTTTGTGATGAGTAGGTGTTCAAGTACCTAAGTACGAGTCCTACCATAAGGAGGACACCGAGGTTTGCTGATTACACCCGGCGTTGTACGTCAAATGTCATTTCAACCACAGCTGTTACAACAACAGTGGCATTACCTTGTAAACATCGAAGTTTTGGGGTCAAAGCCTCCAGTTTTCATAACATTACATACCACGGGTTAGCCAACTGCAACTCACGAGCTCTGCACCGCTACCAACTGCGACCCAATGTTTTGGTTTATTATTCTGTGAATAATACACCTATGCATTCGCTCAGCAAAAAAATTTTATAACACCCCCTCACAATTTTTTCTTTTCCGTTTCAAGGTGCGTAGAATCCAAAAACGCTGCAAAGTCCGTGTCACATGGGTTTATTATTATTTTGGACTTTTGGACATACCTACAGAAATTTTGGCTCTTCATTTATTGTTTCTTTCATGCGCAATAATCGAAATAGCTATTTCTGATGGTTTCCATTAATTTTGGCCCCTAAAAACACAAATTAGGTAGGTATACGCTCCTTTTTTTCCATTTATTTATTTATTTTTTTTTAACTATCTTTGATCATTGATTGTACCATTTAATCGTCTTGAACCGTGTGTTGACACTTTTTCCAGTGTTATTATACAAACTGATGGTGATTTCAGACGATTTCCCAGGTTTTTCACTCATAAAAAATCAATTTCTGGAGCTGAACATTTGGTAGAACTCAACTTTCCACTCTTTGGTCAAAATCGACTTCATATTCGGTCTTCTTATCTCAAAAAACATGGAAAGCTATACCTCAAAAGTAATCTTACTACTAAAACACAAAAATACCTATCGTAATACAAACGATACCTCAGAAGCTCATGTTACCAACATCTTGTTAAAACCCAAAAAGTACCTATTTTTACACACATTTTCACTCTTAAAATCCCTGGGTATATTCCGATCGGGCTGAAAAGTTTCGGGACACAACCAGGGCCCAAATGGAGATTGTGTGCGATAGAACGATTTTTTTTTAACCTAAAATGAGGCCTGTACACGTGATACGGCGTACGGCGTACGGTGGTCGGCGGACGGAAATTTTGGTTTATTATTCTGTGAATAATACACCTATGTATTCGCTCAGCAAAAAATTTTTATAACCCTATCAAAATTTTTTCTTTTCCGTTTCAAGGTGCGTAGATTCCAAAAATGCAATGTCCGTCCGCCGTCCGCCGTATCACGTGTACCGGCTTCATTTTCGGTCTAAAAAAGTCGTTCTTTCGCACACATGCTCCATTTGGGCCCTAGTTGTGTCCCGAAACTTTTCAGCCCGATCGGAATATACCCAGGGATGTTATGAGTGAAAATGTGCACAAAAATAGGTACTTTTTGTGTTTTAGTAACATGTTAGTAACATGAGCTTTTGAGGTACCGTTTTCCATGTTTTTGGGGACGAGAAGACCGAATATGAAGTCCATTTTGACCAAAGATTGGAAAATCGAGGTTCTACCGAATGTTCAGCTCCCAAAATTGCTTTTTTATGAGTCAAAAACCTGGGAAATCGTCTGAAATCACCATCAATTTGCATAATAACACTGGAAGTAGTATCAACACGTGGATCATGAAGGTTAAATGGCACTACCAATGATCAAAGATGATTTGAAAAGAAAGTACCTATTTCATGTTTTGGGGGCCAAAATTGGTGGAAATCATCAGAAATAGCTGTTTCAATCATTCCTCATGAAAGAAACAATAAATTTGACAGCCAACAATTCTGTAGAACACCGGTAGAATAATAAGCCCATGTGACAAGGACATTGCAGCGTTTTTTTCACAGACTGCGAACTGCGACCCGATGTTTTCCTAGACCTGTTCCTCCCATAGTCGAGAACGACACCTTATCGCTCCCCCACTTTGTGCGTCACATTCCCTCGTATTAAACTGCAAAGTCCTTGTCACATGGGTTTATTATTCTATTGGACTTACCTACATTAATGTTGGCTGTTCATTTATTGTTTCTTTAATGTGCAATTATTGAAATGGCTATTTTTGACGATTTCCACCAGTTCTGGCCCCCAAAAACACGAATTAGGCTCGGCTTTTCCTTTCAACAGATTATTCTTGATCATTGATAGTACCATTTAATTGTCTCGATTCACCTGTTGATAGTACTTCTAGTGTTATTGTACAAATCTATGGTGATTTCAGACAATTTCCCACGTTTTTGACTAATAAAAAATGAATTTCGGGAGCATAACCCTCGTTAAAACAACAATTTTTCACTCTTCGGTCAAGATCAACCAAATATTCGGTCTTCACGCCGCAAAAACGATGGAAAACGATACCTCACAAGCTCATGTTCACTAAAACTGCAAAAATCCCTCGAAAACCCCTGTTTTTACACCCATTTTTCTCCCATATCATCCCTGGGTGTATGCCGATCGGGCTGATGTGTTTCGGAGCACAACTTGGACCCAAATGGGGACCCGAACTGTGTGCGGAAAAACGACGATTTTAGACCTAAATTTAACGTAAATTTAAGGCTGAAAGTTTCTTAGAACCTCAATTTTCCACTCTGGTCAAAATTGACTTCATATTCGGTCTTCTCGTCCCAAAAACATGGAAAACGATACCTCAAAAGCTCATGTTACTTGTATATCCAATAGAATAATAAACCCATGTGACAAGGACTTTGCAGCGTTTTTACTGATAAGTAGGATTTTCTTCGAGCTATCAAGTCGGACCATCAACAACGTGTTAGTTGCGCAGAGCGGTATCATTAGGCACAATATAACCATCAGGCAAAGTGTAATGCGTAATTCCGTGAGGCCGAGCGAGCTGGGGAGCGCGTAAGGTAAACATTTGCATTCAATGACCCAATTCAAACAATTTGACCTCTCTCTGTGACGTCATGGCCCCGTCCGCTCGACTTACCGTCCCGTTTGCTTCCTCTCTGTGGGTACATGGCCCGCATAACGACCAACACTAAAACGTAATTTCGAACCCCCTCCCCAGCCCCCTCCTCGCCACCCAATATTCGAACACATTGTCAGAGGTGTGGTATGACGATATGACCAACTGCGACCCGTTTATACCGACTGCGACCCATCCCTTTTTTGACCAACCACCTGCGACCCATCAAATGTTTGCCTGACTACCAATTGCGACCCGTTCCTTTTTCATCGCGCTACTAATTGCGACCGGTTATATCGTAACAACTCGCTAACAGCTGTATCACGCCCCAAAAATCGCGCTGGCATAGCGCTCGTCCTCAAACGTCAAAAACGCGGCAAATCCCTGCACAACGGATTATTATTTTGTACAGAATACCCTTCTGTTACAGATCACAGCTCTCTGTATAGATAACCCGTCTATATAATATAATACCTATTATGCAGATCGCAGATCCTCCGTAGGTTAGTACCTAACCCCGTACTCGTTACTAGGTACCTACCTAAATCACGAGTTAAATGTTGCTAAAATAGTTCTGTCGATGACCAACAGTAACTAAAATGGCAAAAAGAAACGCAAATAATGGAGTTCTGAAGGAAAACTGTTGATGTGGAGTGAAATAGATGCCCCTTCTGCGTAGATCACTGTTTTCTGTGGTCAATACTATAATGAACCGTTGTGTAATAACTTGGCCATCAATAATACTTCAACGGTTGTTCAAGTTGCAAAAGTATTGATCAAAAAAATCCAGCCCCTTCTTGGTAGATGAACCGTTGTGTAATAATTTGCCGTTGTGTAATAATTTACCGTTATGTAATAATTTGCCGTTGTGTAATAATTTACCATTGTGTAATAATTTACCCCTAACTTTTTAGGGGGTGTTATAAAAAATGTTTGCTGAGCGAATACATAGGTGTATTATTCACAGAATAATAAACCAAAATATGAACATTAATTTCTGATGGGCGCAGCTGCAGATTGATTTTTCAATAGGGCGCTTCTAGTAGGTATGCAGACAGTACCATTCGTCGCTGGACAGCAACTACTCACCTTCTGAGCGTAAATAATTGACCATTTCTCAGACACCAAAAATCGTCTGCCAAGTTTAGTGGCAATAACACGATCTTATAGATAAGTAATCAATTCGATACAGATTAGGCTAGATAAAAAATAATTCGATTTGTTGTTACGCATGAATTGATAGAGGACCATCTGGAGGCTACACCCCAACTACCAATTGAATTTGAGCTGCATCGTACAATCGTCAGAAACATAGTACCACGGATTTTGCGAACGCCCCTGCGCAGTGGTGATAGCAGTGATTTGGTTGATCTGAAATTCATGAGAGACCATCCAGGCCCCTACCAGCAAAATCACATTGGGAGGGGGGGGGGGGGGGGGGGTCAGGACATTTCAGGCAGAAAAGATCATTTTTGTAGCGATGAAATGAAGTTTGTGTAACGCTTTAATTTGCGTAATTTTCATGTAGCAGTAAATAATTATGTTCATATTGAAGTATCTGGCAGTGGATTGTAGATATGGCGCATCAGAGGGTAAATATTGACGGTGCTCTTGCTGGGCGCTAAGGATCGTAGGCCTGCTGTCCAGCAGTGAAGTTTTTCGTGTGCATTAATGTGTGCGTAGTTATGTTCAGTGTTTTGTAACAATTAAATAAATAAAATAAGTAAATTTCAGCAAAATTGAGAAAGTTATATACACAGACACAGACAGTTACACACAGGTGGACAGACGGGACTTTGTATAGAAAGCTCTAAAACGTAAGAATTTTGATTTCGGAGGAAAAAATTTGTTTGCCTCCAAAATCAAAATTTCTTGCCATACATTCCGGAGGAGTCCGTCGTCACTAGCTGGTTGAGAAATGGAGGTGAGCGGTTTCGATGTAAGGACATCATCATCAGGCCGTCGAGAGAATACCCCGTATTCCTGATGATGATATCCTTACATCGAAAGCGCTCGCCTCCAGTACTCAACCAGCTAGTGACGACGGGCTCCTTCGGAAGGTAAGGTACAGTAGCGTACACTATGGTACACTAGTTACTTCTTAAAATAGCGGAAATAACCCTTTAGATTTAATACTAAAATTTCTTGCGTTTTAGAGCTTTCTGTGCATAGTATTTACTGAAAACGCTCTTGACCTTCCTGTCTGTTTTAGGTGCTGAAATCGTTTTGGGTACCTGTTGTACGTTTGGCTCAACATAATCAAATTAACGAGCAGGTTAAAGTATATTAAGTATACGAACTGAAATGTATGGGAGCATGAGAACGCCTCGGAAACGTTTCAGTCGAGAATGCCACAATCAATGAAGTTTAAATTTGGTTTACCCTTTTTGCAAACACTAGTAAGTTATTTGTTTGAGTTGACGGTTTCGTGTTAACTAAACGAGCTGGTAATTACCCAATTTCCTGCTACTATAGGCTCGGTGATTTTCCCCATTGATTTGCTTTGATTCAATCAAGAGATGCAAATTAACCTCTGCGTTGAGCTCATTTCATCTCCCGGAGGGGTTTTATTGATCCAGCCACAGCGCTCATTTTGAATGGTCGTATTGAACGGGGAACAGCAAAACTAGAGCAGATTCTGGAAACGGTTTTCGAAGCAGCACGCGTGGAATCGGCCACTATTTACAATGTATATTTACGACGAATTTATCTATTGGGATCGCTGATTCGTAATGAGGAAAATAAATATTTATTGGGCCCACTGCTTGTTTATTAGAGCCCATTCAAACAAACGGATTCACTACTCTCCACGTAGCTTCTGGATCAACAAGGATACAAATATTCTCGTAACGCTGACATTTTAAACCTACTACCGATCAGGTGCTCAGAGATCTTCTCGGCTTTATAGGTAGAGTTGATTTGATAGAGTTGATTCTGCAACCTGGATTCACCAACACAACACTTCATCATCAACACTCACCAATTCAGTTGGTCGTCAGCATGTTTAATACATACAACTATGACGATTTTATAAGCGATACGCGGCACTTGGACCCCTGGTTGTATTTTAGGCTCTCACATATTCTTCACTTTCCAAGTATGCAAGCATACACTTTCAACCCACTCAAAGCCCACATATCTTTACCATGTTTACTTTACCTACTCCACTAAAATACAATTGATACTTCTTTAGTACATAAACGCACAAAGTTAACATGCAAAGGGCTCCAGACCACTGGGGCACTTGCAAGCACGAGAGTGCAATAAAAATCTGAAGGCCTAAAAGGCCTAATGCGATGAAACTGAACAGGTTGGCAAGGAAATTGTTTGAGATGAGACCTCCAGTAAACTGGATAAATATTGGTCTCTAACCGCAGAGCCCTTTGAGCCAGATTACAGCGGGAAAGGTCAAGTTATTTAACCCTTTGACGTATTCCAAAGGCAGAGAAAATCGGATTGTGGACGATTAGGATGGTAGATGTAGGGGTAAAATCGCTGAATTTCCCATTATACGCGTACGACTTGGAAGGGTCTTTACAGATTATCGTTCCTTGTACGATGATAGCCAATGCATGATAGAGATACCTGTGTGTATGTATATCATATTAATCTCGTGTGTCTGCGGATAGACTTGTCTTTTGCTCCAGAATTGATTTAAGTATGAGGAATAAGAAATAATACATTCATGAAGAAGAAACCAGTGTGGCAAACGTCTCGGTTTGACTCTTGTGGCTCCCAAGTTGTCCTTGAGTTCCCCTAGTCCTAGAAATTCTGGTTTCACACTGGTTTTGTAAATAAACAGTTCAATTAACCAAAAATTCGTCGGGTTACCGGGCAGGGGAGAATTTCGACTCTTGGCAGAGGATTTGCCACCATAATAAATATATTGGTTCACAAGGCGAAACTCACCCAGTGATATTTTCATGGCAGGCGGAATGTTCCCAGTGACATAACCCACTCGAGTTCCAACAGCTCGAGGGCTCCTTGGCAGAGCCTTATCAGGCGGATGGATGACGATAACACATCTCCCCCCATCAAACAACATCAAGGTCCTTTTCTCCCTGCCAGCACCAGCTTCTCTCACTAACCAGCCGCTCTAATTCATCCGGTTAATTAATTCGCAAATTAGGGAGCGGATTTTGGAGCCGATAAGGAACATTTTGAACGCCCTTCAGTCTCATTTCAAAAGGACCGTAGGTATTGCAAATGTTTGTACAGGGGAACATGGGGTGTTGTTCAACCTGGACCTGGACCTGGGGTGTCTGTTATTCAACGAGGAAAAGTTACAGATGAGGGAATTCTGGAAGCAACGTAACTGTACTAATCCAACCAAGTTACTACCAGTATTTATTTACTCAACATTCTAACAGTTTTTAATCATAGCTACAGTGCCAGATATAATATTGCTGGTATTTTACGTATGCGCACTCACAAATACTTGAATTGGATCCACTTATTTTGATAATAAATATTTTTCATTATTGAAATACTCTGTTTGTCTTGAGTCACCATTCTGTGATATTTTGTATTGCAATATTTTGTAATTTTTGGTTTATTATTTTCAATAATGAACCATTGGAATCGAGCAAGAAAAAAAATTCTAACCCCCCCCCCAACATTTGATGGTTTACGTTTCAAGGTATGTAGAATCCGAAAATGCAATTAAAAATTTCTGTCTGTCCGCCGTACGCCGTACTGACCACTTTTCTTAGTTACCATGAAAAAAAATTGATGAAATTCGGGTTATAGGTTCCGTTCGGGATCTAGTTGGTCCTTCAGAACTTCATTATTTGCGTTTCTTTTTTCCATTTTAGTTACTGTTTGTCATCGACAGAATTATTTTAGCAACATTTAACTCGTGATTTAGGTAGGTACCTAGTAACGAGTACGGGGTTAGGTACTAACCTACGGAGGGTCTGCGATCTGCATAATATGTGTAGAATAGTACATATTATATTATATAGACGGGTTATCTATACAGAGAGTTGTGATCTGTAACAGAAGGGTATTCTGTACAAAATAATATACCGTTGTGCAGGGATTTTCAACGTTTTTTGTTGCTGGTATTTTAAGAATGCGCACTCACAAATACTTGAACTGGACCAACTTATTTTGATAATAAATATTTTTCACTATTAAAATAGTCTATTTATGTACCGAGTCACCATTATGTAACACTTTGTATGAACTTACAAGTATTTCTGGAGAGTTTCGCTTTTATTTGACAACTTTCAGTGCCCCCCCCCCCCCCAACCGCCCCCCAATCAAAATATTGAATGTGTCAGACTTCCTTGGAGAATGAATATTTTTGGTTATTGCAATATGTAGACTTTTTACAATTTTGACTCAACATTCGACACCTACACCACGTTCCAAGTCCATATCCGTTTTTCGTGATGTTAGCCAGTTTTACTGTTAATTAGTGTTTTTTTTATACCCACCAAACTCAAATTTGATCAACTTTTGTTCACCTTCGGAGACTATTTCGCATGCATAAATAAGTATGTACATAATATATTCAAAAGTAACCCAGGATAGCACAAAGAAATTTATTCCATTCGTTTTTGTTGCATTCATCGGCCATTAAGTGCTTTGAGGATCCCCTGACACCTCTTTATTGGAATATCTGGCATTTGAGGTCAGACCCGGGAGATCATCGTTCCTCTTGTGTGCTCTGTATAAGCCGCCTACTCCTCCCAGCGATATATAACTGCCCTTGAGTCTGTCTTGGACTGCTTTGTTGATAAATACAACTGTATCATTGTAGGTGATTTTAATAGAAATACCACCGTTCCCCTCTCCTAATTCTAAAAAAGCTAAATGACATCTGCAGTGCCTTTGGTGTGACTCTCTGTGTTAAAGCAATCTGCCACAACAATTAATCATATTATTGTCAAGGATTTGGAAACTGTTGGACTCTTCAGGACTTATTTAACCCCGCCTGTTTCTCACCGCCATGCTGTCCTCTGTTGCCTCAGAATTAATATAACCTCACTTCGTTCTCTCTCGCAAACTGAAAAGCGCCACTGATGTAGACATTGAGAATGCAGCTTTACTGATGTCGTGGGACGGAATTTTGCGCTCTACAGATGTTTACGATATGATGGAAATTCTAAACAGAATTTTCTATGTGTTTTCGATTCTGTAGCAGCCCTAAGACCCACTCATATTAAGCACCTTTACACTTTCTTGGTTCACTCCTGAGATCCGAACTATATTAAGATCCAGAGATATTCCTTACTCTGCGCATTGTCAAACCTTTGACCCTCTTCGTTACGAAAATTTCAAACGATTGCGTTACAAAGCTAAGGTAGCTGTGCGTAAAGCTAAACGTAAAATTTCAGTGATATTTCAAAGTCCAGTCTATCAGTGTATCAGTTGTGGTCTAGAATTAGGAAGCTGGGGATTGTGTCTCACTCAAGGCAGCTGAATGAATTCATTCCCGACTCTCTTAATGATCACTTCGTCCAGTGTACTGCTCCTACCCCAACAGCCACCCTTCCCAGAGTTAACCATGGAAACCAAGTTTTCTTTTCGTTGCATCGCTGAAGCTGAATTGCGTCATGGCCTGTCTAAAATTAAATCCCAGGCAATTGGATCTGACCTTATCCTTCTAAATTTGATCATCAAAAGTTTAAACATCACTGCCCGGTTCATTCTGCACATTTTCAATTTCTCTATCACCAGCTAATGTTTCCGCAGTTGCTGGAAGGTTGCACTGGTTGTTCCGATCCCCAAATGCTCCTCTCATGAGAACCTGAACCAAATGAGACCTATCAGCATTTTTGTGCACTTTCTAAAGGCTTTGAGAACTGCCTACTAGAATAGATGTTACTTTTTCTTAACGCCAATAACTTATTATCTGATGTTCAATGACCCACGTAGCCTCTTGGGTGAACCCCTGTCCACTCAGGTGGGCAACGTAATGAGTAGCCCAAGAGCGAAAGAATTCTGATTCGGAGGACAGCTGATCATGTCCGCCACGCTGGCAGGACAGTTGGACGTACAGACCCAGCCTGAAATGACAGTTTACTTTACTGCTTCCACTACAGCCTTCTAGATGAACAGGAGTGGCATCAACTTGGACCTTGAGGTACACCGTAAAGGAGTAACGGCGATCGGAACCCACCTAATCCTATTATTTTACCTGTAGGTACATATGGTTTTGGCATACAAAGTGC
The DNA here is from genome assembly GCA_954871275.1 of Leptopterna dolabrata. Lineage (NCBI taxonomy): Eukaryota > Metazoa > Arthropoda > Insecta > Hemiptera > Miridae > Leptopterna > Leptopterna dolabrata. The sequence continues at coordinate 4,932,683 of OX940983.1, forward strand.
ACCCTAATAAAATCATATTTATGTGTGTGAATGTATATTTCATAGTTAAACACATTCACAGGTACACACAGTTCATCTCCAAGACCGAAAGTAGGGTATCTACTCGGAGGCAATCGAACTGTTTGGAGCAGTAAAAAGTCAAATGACTCATAGATCGTTCAAACCCGCCGTGACGAATTATACGTTACAATCCCCAAATCGGCTACCTTTGATGCTATTTTAACTCTCACAATCTTCGTATATTTACGCCATGAGACCATGAGATATCATGTTGGTACTGCTAGGTATTAGGTAACGGAGTTGTAACCTGCTTGTAATTATGATAAATTTGATGTGCTTATAGTCGATTTGAACTCGGAAAACATATAATATTATCGATTTTCTTTACTTGGTTTACTACTTGTATTAGGATTGTACGAAGTAGAGCCAGGATAACGTGACGAGAGAAAATTTCGTGACAGACATAAGGGAAGTGGCGAAGTGTTCTAAGCAATCCCTCACTCAAATCCCCATCATTCGGTAATATGAACGTAATCTTTTTCAGTCTCAGTGGAGAAAACCCCGAAGAGCTTTATCCCCATTCCATACAAACATTTCTCAGACAACTTTTCTCTCTCGCCACTCCCGTCTGTCTGTCAAAGGTGTTTTCCTCGCCCCGCTTTTTTTGTCACCTTTCGTTTCAAAGTATCTACATGGATACCTACATCGTCACCCCTCGCACCTTCTTATACCCTCTTATACCACACTGTATACCTTACAGCCCCCCATCACCGTCATATCCTACAAGTCTCTTCCATTTCCAACTCCCTGCATTTCGCTGATCTTCCCCGAGAGCAATCGTCGTCACGTTTAATAAAACGTTCGCTTTGACGTTTTTCATACAGATGGACAGAGAAGCTGGACGGTTTGGTTTCAGCTCTTCCATTTCACCCCTCTAATCTGACAAACATACATTTCAATACTTAGGTACTTGCGAATCAAGATTCCTGGCAATATTCACGTCAAATAATATGAAACATTTGTTCCAATGTAATCCAGTTAAGTAAGCCAGTTTCATGACAACTGCCGTGAACGGGTGTGTGGTACTCACGACATGGAGGGTGAGAGTTGGACGGAAGATGGAGAGAGCGGTTGGATGAAGGCAGATGAGGTTGGATGAAGAAGGATGTGCTCCTTAGGAGTCTTTTCACTAAGGCCCCGCGGTTTTCACCACCGCAGGAGTTATTTGGAGGGAAGGTTAGCTCCCGGTGGTTTTCACCACAGCAGGCGCCTGGGATGTGGGAGCTAGTACCCCGCGATTTTCACCTCAGTAGGTACTAGAGGGGAGGAAGGTGTCCCGCGGTTTTCACCACAGCAAACACCGGAAAGATGGAAGCTAACACCCCGCGGTTTCCACCACAGCAGGTGTTAGGGGAGAAGGAGGCGTCCCGCTGTTTATATAGGGGCTTTTCCACCCGTTCCCCCGTCCACAATCGGCCGTTATGACCGTTGAGGAGCGATGGCGGTTGATGGAAAAACCCCTTCGGCTACCTTCCCCTTGGCGCTGGCCATCTCAACGTTCCCGTCGTTTATTTGGTTAAATCGTTAACAATATTATAGGAGTGGTTACTGTGAGGGGGATCATGATAACAACTTTTACACGTACCTACGGATAATTCGATGGATCTGACCCTTACGGTCCAGAGCCGCAGACCACATCCGAGTGTGAAATTCAAAGTGATACCAATTAAATACATAGAAATAGGTACTTAATTTCTCATACGGCTCATCTCCCTTCCGCCGGCGTATGCTCTTATCGGGGATTATTTTCTATACTAAGCCTTGTTTCAAACTGTATTTATTTATGCAATAAGAAATAAAACATTATTTCATTTTTTCATATATTAGTACAGAGGCATAGTATTTCTATACCACTTTAGGTGTAAACGTTTCATTTGTCAAGGAATGCGTATCTAGAATCAGCGTGAAAAAATGCAATCATGTGCTAATAACTAATTACAGTCAGTTTATGACTTGATCCAGGTTGATTTGCAGTGAAATTTCACACAGATTCCAAATCTACAATATTCCAGTCAGTCAAAATCTCGAAGATTTTCCTTGTTTTTGTCCACAGTTTGAGCTCTCTTTTGATTTCAGAAGTGTTTGTTATTCAGAAGTAAGTCTTTCGCCATTTTTAATGATTTTATGGCATTTGTTCTGATTTTAGGCAATTTTCAAGGAAAAACTTGATTCATGACCTTTCATGAGAGAAGATATTTTTGGCTATCCATTTTGTTGAAGTTGGAGCTGGAGTTATTTCTGGGGGATAATTTTTTTAAATTTGTATTTTGACGATTTTTAGCCCTTTTTCACCTCAAAAACTCAATTTCTCTTTTAGATGAAAAAGATTTTTGACATTGCATACAGCTTATGGTTGGTGATATGCTTCTTACAGATTGCCTAAGAATCTATAAAGTAGTACAACAATGTAACTGGTATGCAATGGAAGGGTACTGGTTATTCTGGGTGACTGCTACCTCCACCAATTGTACTGGGTTTAGCGAAAGTATCTGGCACAATTCTCTTTTCAATTGCTCATCAGTGCAATTTGTTTGCTGTGGGTGCAGGTAAATATTTTGGTACTTTATTTTTGGGTTCACGATAATCAGAAACCCTGCAAATATTATTCTCGGCAGAACGAGAAACAGAGAAATATGTATAACTACAGAAACGAAGAGAGCTCAAATAGAATGTGAGGTCAGCACATGTTGCCCATGGAGGAATTCCTTGATCCTCGGTATCCGAGTAGGGATGCTGGATGTTATGAGGAAGGGCGGGGGGAGGGTGGGTTGGACCCCTAATATTTGAAAGGCAATACGGCACAAGGCCCTCTTGTTCCAACCCTAGGAAATAACGAGAGAAATAAGGGTGGATTGTGTACTCAGTGCGCCCAGACACAATGTGTTCTCGAGGGGAAGACCATCCACGGCTAGGGAGACACCCAGGGGTTAACTGAAACACCCTCAGTCTGACCTTTCATTTCACCCTCCAAGCCGTGAAAATTCCCCTGTTTCGAAAGGTGAACGAAAAAGTTCATCATTTGCGAACAGAAGTTAGAAACTTCGTCATTAGGATGTCTCAGACTTCTAGAATACATTTTTGGTTTATTACTTTCAATAATGAACCATTGGAATCGAGCATGAAACAAAAAAAAATTCTAACCCCCCCTCAAAATTTGATGGTTTACGTTTCAAGGTACGTAGAATCCGTAAATGCAATAAAAATATTTCTGTCTGTCCGCCGTACGCCGTACGGGCCACTTTTCTTAGTTACCATGAAAGAAAATTGATGAAATTCGGTTTATAGGTTCCGTTCGGGGTCTAGTTGGTCCTCGAAGCTCGGCTTACTGTCAGTCATTTCTAAGGGGTTCAAAATAGGGGTTGAAATTTTCAGAACGCCGTAGCTCGAAAACTTTCGATTGAAGGGTATGGTTTTTTTTACGACATTAAATTTGTCTTGAGCTGAACAATTTTTTGAGACCACCCGGAGCATTGTACGTCCAGCCGTTCGTGTGCACCAAAAAGCTTCGTCAACACGATCGTGAATCAAACTGTATAAATCCGGCCGGGATATCATCACTAGGGAGCACCTGATTATAATCAAGGATGGCTGTATGAAGTCGAGTTGGTTGTTCCACGATATTATTTCATGTGATTAGTGATGGACTATTGGATTTTGTTGGTAGGTACTTGTGAAACTTGAACAAACTTTGATGTATTATTGATGGGTAAATTATTACACAATGGTAAATTATTACACAACGGCAAGTTATTACACAACGGTAAATTATTACATAACGGTAAATTATTACACAACGGTTCATCTACCAAGAAGGGGCTGGATTTTGTTGATCGGTACTTTTGCAACTTGACCAACCGTTGAAGTATTATTGATGGGCAAGTTATTACACAACGGTTCATTATGCTTGACCAGAGGGTAGGTACCTACTGACCACAGAAAACAGTGATCTACGCAGAAGGGGCATCTATTTCACTCCACATCAACAATTTTCCTTCAGAACTTCATTATTTGCGTTTCTTTTCGCCATTTTAGTTGCTGTTTGTCATCGAAAGAATTATTTTAGCAACATATATCTCGTGATTTAGGTAGGTAGGTACCTAGTAGCGAGTACGGGGTTAGGTACTAACCTACGGAGGGTCTGCGATCTACATAATATGTATAGAATAGTGCCTACATATTATATAGACGGGTTATCTATACAGAGAGCTGTGATCTGTAAAATAAGGGTATTCTGTACAAAATAATAAACCGTTGTGCACGGATTTGCAGCGTTTTTAAACTGCTCCAGTCAGTGACGGTAGTTCAAACGGACTGCCTCCCTCCCGTTGCACTAATCTGTTTCCTGACTTGGTGAACGACCCTTCCAAATTCTAAAATTTTTGAAACCTAATGAGTTGGTTCGGGAGGAAATTGAGAAGAAAATCACGTAAGGCCCAACCTCGACATCGACTGGACTGACCTGCTCAAAGCAACACGGGTTTGGTTCCCCTTCCACTCGACAGGGCATATCCCCGGTTTAGTTCTATAAGCTGCCACCACGTGTGCTCGGATTTGACTGAGACGCTGCCCCCGTGAGAATGGAATAAACGCGTCTTCACCTGCGATCAAAGGGACGGTCGAGTGTTGGATTTATTATTTGACTCAGCTAGACGGGCTAGAACATCACTGGACGGATTTAGTGACCTCTGAATTCCAGCTCGTTAGGATTCACTGAGAAATATTTTTACATATCATATTAATATATAATATATTATATATTATTACATAATACATATAATAATTATGGTAGTTACAGAGGAATCGAATGCATTTTGCCGATCGAAGACACCTATACGTCCAAATAAGTTCACTGCCACGAACTAAATCACTCGCGATGGAATCGTGGAAACCCATTTCGAATAACAAAAACTGAGTTATTGAAAGGTCGTCTATTTCCACTAGGTAATACACGATAAATAGGGTGTTATACCGGTTTCGGTGATCAAACCATCGTCAGTATCAAACAACAGCAACAGTGTATTTTTCGTGTATTAGTGGAAATTAGTGGAACCTTTCAATAATTCCGCCACCCCCCCCCCCCCCCCCCCCCGTTCTATGATAACTAGTGCCTTAAAGAGTATTCGCCTCCTGACTCTGGCCTTCAATTCGCGGTACCTACTACAACACTAGTAATCATCACATCCCGTATTACGTTAATTATCATGAAATAACATCAACCGATGGTTTTAATACACGAAAAATAAACTGCTGTACCGGTTTCGGTGATCCAACCATCGCCAGTAACACACAATGCTATTTTGTGTTCGATGGCTTGATACAGGTATAATCAGTTGATTTGAAACCGGTATAGAAGTGTATTTTTCGTGTATTAGTGGGAATAGACAACCTTTCAATAACTCCATTTTTATTCTTCCAAGTGCATTGCCGCCTGACTTATCTCTTGCGCGATGATGAAATAAGTTAACAAAATCCCCGACTCCAACCGTCTAAATAATCCTATTATAAACTATAGTATAGTTAACTGTGGTATACAGCATAGTATTTATATCATAAATCATATTAGTGGTTAACTGTAGTATAGTTAACTATATTGTAGTAAATTGAACTGTAGTTAACTTTACTGTAGGTACTAAATAGTATAGTGGTAATTATAGTATGGTTGGCTATATCATAGAATAGTTGACTATTTATATAGTCCTTTGTTATCTTATTTTGTCGGTCATAGCAGAACAATATAAATTTCCACTAGCACCTCCCTACACGGTGACCTCACTTTTCAATAGAGATTGAAAATGAAACCAAAATAGAGAACTCGGCTACAAACGGCGCGTTTTTATAACAGCTTTATAACACAATTGTCTGGATTACGTTATCTATATAGCTCTATAACATGAAACCCAACGAGAGGAGTCGAGAGATTCAAACGTAAAGTGGGATCGATTAATGAAAGCTCTCGAAGCAAAAACAGGTAATAAATACCACTCAAGGGATCCCGGGGATCACCATGAATATTTAAATCGTAACTTAATCTGTTATATTGGTGAACTGGTCCGAAGCTTCGGAGCATTATCGCAGTACAACAAGTGCAATGTTTCAAATATTAATACTCAGACAGGTTCTCTACGGACCCCACTAAAAAGTTTACATTTTGTTATATGAAAATAATTTATATTTTATAATGTAATCTACCTCAGTTATTAAATTATCAATCCGCTTTCCGTTTTCTACACGAAATATGGCTGCACGGCTTGTTTCTGTGTTTTGGTTTATTATTTTCAATAATGAACCTTTGGAATCGAGCATGAACAATTTTTTGAACCCCCCCCCCCCCCTAAAAATTTTATGGTTTACATTTCAAGGTACCTATGTAGAATCCGAAAATGCAATAAAAACATTTCTGTCTGTCCGCCTTACTTCGCACTTTTCTTAGTTACGATGAACCGAAATTAATGAAATTTGGTTTTTAGGTCCCGTTCGGGGTCTAGTTGGTCCGCGAAGCTCGGTGTTACTGTCAAGTCACTCTAAGGGGTGGAAAATAGGAGTTGAAATTTTCAGGACGCCGTAGCTCGAAAACTTTCAATAGAAGGGTATGGTTTTTTTACCCTTCTATTCAAAGTTTTTAAATAATGATCTCGAACTAAAGAATTTTTTGATACCACCCGGAGCATTGTACGACCAGCCGTTCGTCTGCACCAAAAAGCTTCGTCAACACGATCGTGAATCCCGCTCCGGCCCGGATATCATCGCTAGGGAGCACCTGATTATAATCACGGATGACTGTACGAGGTCGAGTTGACTGTTCTGTGATATTATTTCATTTGAAAAATGATGACTCTTTTGGATTTCGTTGATAGGTACTTATGCATCTTGAACAAACGTTGAAGCATCATTCGGTAAATTATTACACAACGGTTTATTATACTATCTACGTAGAAGGGGCAACTATACAGGTAAATTATTATTATACAACTTTATAACATTTATAACATAACTACAAATAGTCATTGATTGAATATTATTGAATCCCGCGCATTTGTATGAAACTTTAATTCACGGGCCGGCTTCAGTATTCCATTTAGGGCTTTCCCGGGAGGAGCATGAGGGCAGGTATTGACCACAGGAAACAGCGATCTACGCCGAAGGGGCATCTATACAGGTACCTAAATAATTAACCTTTGTGTACTAATTTGCAACGTTTTTGAAATGTTTTGGTAGGCAAATCCGTTTCATAGCATCCTGAACTCATCCCAAGATTTAAAATAAATATATGTGTATATTATATATTTATGTACCATATATACATGTATAGGCATAATTTATTTGTCACTCCAGACGATATCTCAACTGAGGTGCATTAAAAAAAAAGTTTAAAGGGGAGGTCAGATTTGAGTTTTAAGGGTAAAAAAAATCGTAAACAATTTATATAAAATCACTTTAAGTGGTACGGAAAGTTGAGTAGACAAAATAGTAGGTACAATTTCAGTTGTTTTCCGTACAGAATAGGGGGTCAAATTTGGATTTTTGGGGGGTCAAAAATTGGTAGTAAGGGCTAAAACCTATATTCATTCACCTTACGTTGTGTGGGATGGTGATTCACAACAGAAAGAGGGACTATTTCGGTGATGATAATATTTTTCTCAAGAATAGAGTTGGTCAAATTTGACTTTAAAGGGGTCAGAAATCGGTAAAAATTGATAAAATCACGAAAAATTTTACAAAAATGGTACGGTTCCTCGATATATCATCTTTTTACACAGTAGCACGAACATTTCTTTGAAAATTCGCTCTTGTAGCCATGCTGCATGACTGGAACTTTGTATATAAACGGCCAAAACGTCAGACGAGGAAGCCGTCACAAAAGCGGGAAGCTGCTCCGTTTAAAGTGAAAAGGATGTAGCAATTACCTTTATTGTTGATTGAGCCGAACTGGCGTGGTAGTGTGCGGGGAGGGGTGGTGGATGGCTGGTGGAGGGGGTCGATGGAGGGGCGGTAGATTGAAGGGGGATCTCAACCCGCGAGAAACCTGCCGGAGGGAACTGAGGCTCTGCCTTCCATCGCGCGTGTCGAACTTCGGGGGCAACCGAGAGGACGCGGAAAGGTGAAGAGCGCAGGCGCAGACTCCGTCACTCAACCTCACACAAACATGGACGACGAAGGGGGTCAAAGTGTGTTAAGAGGAGGGGGCTGTATTTTACAGCGTCTACAGGCCTAGTCCCACTGATCCCGTGACGTCACGACCGACGAAACCCTCTCCCTCTTCCTTAGTTCTCCCTCTGTCCCTGTTATAAAGAATTTCCAGACAATTTTCTCAACCTTCACAACGAGATAACTCCGCAACATTCTGCTAAAATGTTTGTATAATTGCAAACAAACGTACATAAGATACAGAAAGACAGGCAATTTAAAAAAAAAGAAGAAAAAATCTGTGGAGTTAATGCATGCATTACAGTGGACGTCCCTTATGGTGGTGTATGATGGATAATCCTAAGCCCGCGCCCATGAAACAAATTTCGAAATTCCGGCGACGTTGTGCACAACAACACTGTACTATTCTGCGTCGTACAGGAAAAAAAGTAAATCGGTACAGAATTAAGCCCTGAGCAGCGAACACAAGATTTAGCCGAAAACCCCACGTTTTTTCAGCATTAACCTCCTTCCCCCTTCCTAGGAAATTCCTGCGACTTAGGGCAGAACTAGACAGTTTTGTGCATCGAACAAAAAAAGAACCACGGAAATCGGTTGAGAATTGCGGCCTGGGCAGCGCACACGTTTCTGACACACACACGCGCGCGCGCGCGCACCCACGCACGCACGTACGCACCAAAGGTTTTTTCCCGCAAATTTGGATCCAGGATGGTCTGAAACGGATTTGAATGCGGCTCTCTTCATTCTCTGCTGAGTGTTGTCCTCTTCTGACCAGATCAAATACAAAAGGACGTCTCTTACTGCTGAGGAACGAATGTGGGTGAAATATGAGTTTTTGGAGATCAAAATTGTTGAAAATTGCGTAATAGCGCGTGCTAAATTATCAAAAGTGGTGGGTAGGTAGGTGTCTACGTATCAACTCGAGACAGATAATTTCTAGTTCAATTCTAAACATATTTCTCCTGAAATTGGGGTCGCATTTGAAAATTTGAGGATTGCAAATCACAAAAAAAAAACTCAGTAATTGCTGTAAGTCGCAAAAGAAATCACTAATTCATTAAAACTGATGCAGGATGGTGAATCGAGGAATAAGCCTACAACAGTCAAAAATCGCTCTGCTTCAAAAACTGGGACAAATTCTTGAGAGTCATTCCGCCGGAGTATCGTTGGATCAAGTAGCAAGACAGAAATTACCAAACTCGTTCAAATTCAACAAAAATAGTCATAGGATGGTAATTTGTTACGGAATTGATTATTAAATGAGCCATAAATATTTATTCTGTAAAAATGTTCGACATTGACTTTTGTTAACGTCGGGATACATTTAGAGTTCAAATTTGTGGATAAAACCATGAAAAATGATCAATAGTTGAAAAATTCGCTCATATTATGAATGGTCATACGGAAAGACAGGAACTTTTCCCCCTTTTCTCTAATTAAAATCGCCGAATTAGCGGAGTTGTAACGAGAAAATCCATTTTTTTCGGTAACCCATATAGGTCGGGGGTCTTTGACAACAGTTCGAAAATTATGTGAAACATGAAGCTGCCAGTTAACAAACGTGAAAATTCAAGAATGGTGGCAACAGAAACGTTTTGTTTCGACTAATACAATTTTTATAGGGAAGGAAAAGGGTTCGTGAAACCTTAATTTTGCTCTCCTCAAAAATCGAATTTTTTAAAGAAACAAGAAAAATGAATGTAATTGGTTGAGAGAAGTGATGTGCTGACTTTATTGAATAAAGTATGAATTTTACTGGAAAAATACAAACCTATTGTACTTGGTATTTCAGGACTTATAGGCAGTCAACAAAAAATCTAATTATTTAAAGAAACAAGAAAAATGAATGTAATCGGTTGAAAGAAGTGCTGACTTTATTGAATAAAATATGAATTTTACTGGAAAAATACAAAGCTATTTATTATACTTGACATTTCAGGACTTCTAGGCAGTCAACAACATCTGCTACAACATTTCTGACAATAATTAACGCCATCAACTACCAAGGTGGCTTAGGTTATGGAAAGGTGCGGATACCTACGTGTTAGTACAGGAACTCTCGCTGGAACGATTGGAACAGTTACGGGAACGGTTCACCGCCGAGCGATCAGCGTTGGGCTCAGCTCCTCCTCCCATCACCAGAGGATAACAGCCGATTCCACCAGTTGCGAAACCGCACGTTCTCTCGGCGTTTTCCGTGGTCGCAACAGCTCAACCGACAAATGAAATTCGGTTTTCCCGGGAGCGTAGGAAATCGATTTGATTTTCGCGGATCGGGGTTGAAAGTCAGTGGGGAGCGCTGGATGAGAGAGAACGTCGCCTGTGATATTGATTCAGGAGCGGGAGAGGCTCGAATGAGGGGAAGGTTTCAACCGAGCGACCCCAAAGGGGAAACGGGGTGGAGGAAATTCCTGAATACCGCGACCTACCGGGCAAAGTACGAACCATCATAAATAAAACTACAGCCCCCATTTTCTCCAAAGTACCCACTTGACAGTACCTCCACAGTAAAGTGAGAATTTCAAGCTGTCCATGAATATAAATCAACTCTTTTTAGAAAGCGCTGCAGAAGTCAATTAGGTTACATATTTGACAATAATTTGAACATTTTTAAACAGTTATGACCCCGCGTCTGCTGAAACGATCGGGTTCAGATTTGGAACACTTCCTCAGAAAACCTCAGTGAACAAGCGCGCCAAATTTCAGCTCTTAAAAACCCTCTCTAACCTACTCCTTGAAACTGCCCCCCTCCATACAAATTTCACAAAAGGCACTTCCTTGGAGCACCACGAATGCGTATGCAAAATTTCGATCCGTTATGTCTGTGAGGCCTTGTCAAGAAACAAGAGCAAGTAGAAAAACTTTAAAAAAGCGATTTTCAATCTTCCATAATTCCGAGGTCGCTTTCGAATTTTTCGTTTTTCTTGGCCCCCGCCATCAGTTTTCATCCCCTACATCAGTTTTTCCCCTAGATCAGTTTTCAAGGTTGCTAAATTCTCTAGACCAGTTTTCTAGGTATCTAAATCGCCTTTCTAAATCCTCTTAGATCTGTTTCTAAACCCCCTTTCTAAATCCCCTTGATCAGTTTTCTAGGTTTCTAAATTCGCTAATCAGGTTTATAATCCCCTAGATCAGGTTTCTAAATCCCCTAGATCAGGTTTCTAATCCCCTTGACCAGTTTTCAGTCCTCTGGATCAGCTTTACAAATACCTTGGATCACTTTTCTAAATCCCCTAGATCAGTTTTCTAGGTTTCTAAATCCCTTTTCTAAATCCTCTAGACCAGTTTTCTAAATCCCTGGATGAGTTTTCTAGATTTCTAAATCCTCTAGTTCAGTTTTCAATGTTTCTAAATCCCCTTGATCAGTTGTCTATGTTTCTAAATCCCCTAGATCAGTTTTCAAGGTTTCTAATAAATTGACCTCAACCTCTTTTTACGAAGAAGCATTGTAAGTACGAGTACCTATCGACATTGCAATTGTCAAACCATTAAGTGTGCTTTTAAACACTTCTGTCAGCTTCAACACTGCCAATGGATGCTTTAAAATTCAGGCAAGTGTCGAAAAAAGCTATTCTCTAAAATTCAAAATTTCATCTCGCATTTTTAATTTCAGACATCAACGAAGTTCACTGTTTCCTGTCAGTCCGTCTGTGTGTAATTTATTGTAACCGCCATTATCTCTTCGAAAAAACAATTCAAACGAGCTGACATTTTCAGAGTAGGTATGTGCGGCGTGGTCCAAAAAAATGGTCTCATATGAATTTCATCAATATCGCACCATAAATTTCGTCTGCGCACGCGATTATGCAAATTCCGACTCTCAGTTCCATGACTCCAACAGCTCTCTTTCTCATTATCTAGTTCTCTAGTCGTGTAATGGACGGTTAAAATGAAACTAAAATTTAAAAAATAAATTTTAAATTAAACAATTTTTAAATAGGTAACGTTTTTAAAATTAATACATTAATTTTTAAAGTCAGCGATCAAAATAGTTCTGAGCGATCGGTCTTTCCTTGCATTTAACATTTGGAGCAGTTCACCGCAAATAGTAGTTCTCATAGAGTACTGTTCCCAGTCCTCATCACCAGTTCGTATCCTGATAAGCGGACTTTTTTCGTTCCTTCATTATTTGAGATAAATCCCTGTTTTATACAGCTTAGATGTTGTTTTCAGACTCTTTGGGTGATGCACTACCCATTCTCTTGAGGGATGAGGGAAAATATGAATTTCAAGTGTTCTGTATTGTCTAATGTTTGAGAAGAAGGTGCAAAGCAGGTGTTTTTCATGGTTTTATGCAGATAACCCGCATATCATACCTGTATAATTAGCCTATGTATCTTATTATACATTCAATGTTTTGCAAAAATGTTATCCCCCGGCATTTTTGTTCCCTGTTTTAACGTAAAGGAGACCATTGGCAAAGCCTTCCATGTTTCATCCGGGCAAATTAACTTTATTTACCACTAGCGGTTCTTATCACAGCATAATTTTTTATCATTTAACGAGAACAGGGTCGGCCTCCAGGTTCCCCATTAGAAAAATAAATTAAGATTAGCGAAGATGAGACGGACGCGAGATCTTTTACGGTTAGCAAACAACGAGCAATTTAATTAGTCGGGCTCCCCGATTTATGGCTAAGACCTTTATCAAGGGGAAAAATTAATTCCAGCTTCCTGAGCAGTAGGTAATTTAAATCACGAGCTTGGCGGAGAAATATTGTTGCGGTGGAGAAATTAGAATTTGATCCGAAATATCGGCGTTTATTGCTGTATCATAGGTCTGCATCGATATCGATCTATTGGTATACACGTGCGAAATGTACCAAAATTCGCTTATCGCCGTAAAACTACATCGATGCATTCACCTGGCAGCTAACACCCATGTGGAACAGATGCCCGAACAGGCCCAGTCATTATTGATCGAGTAATAAACTTCTTATTTGGTTTATTATTCTGTGAATAAAACACCTATGTATTCGCTCAGCAGAAAATTTTTATAACGCCCCTTAAAATTTTTACTTTTACGTTTCAAGGTGAGTAGATTCCAAAAATTCCGCCCATACGCCGTACGCTGTATCATGCATATTATCTACTTCATTTTCGGTCCAAAAAATTCGTTCTTTCGCACACAGGCTCCATTTGGGCCCTAATTGTGTTCCGAAACTTTGCAGCCGGATCGTAATATACCCAAGGGTGTTATGGGTGAAAAATGGGTGTAAAACCACCAAAATTTGTAAAAATCACTAGATGTAGTATTATCAGGTGGATAAAGAAGATTAAATGGCACTATCAATGATCACAGATAATCTTAAAAAAAAGCCTTTTTTTCAACCTTTTACAATTTGATACAATTACAGCACTGATAAATCATAAAATCATCGGTTCTAATGGGCCCCAGGTCTTCGACCGGTCCAGGCTCTTTCAGAATTTAGTTCCTCTTATTTGTATTATTTTTTTTTAAACTAGGTGGTATATCGGTCATATTATTACGAATTCATTTTTTAATTATTGTACAAATCACACAATTACGTTTACGATACATATTTTGCATGCTTATGAGCCCTTTTTGAGTTGAGATGCTTACAATTTAAATTTTTGGATGACGGAAGTAAATTTGCCTTGTTCTCTAGGTGTTCAATTGTTTTCTTTTTAAAAATGGGTGGTGAACTGGATTTCCTGATAGCTAATGGGAGAGTTTCAAATACCGATGGTGGCAGCCAAAGCAGCTGCCCGGTAAAAAACAATCATTTTTAGGGCGGCTTATTGATCAAATATTTCTGTTTGCCCAAGTGGGTCTTGCGTTATTGCATTTTTAAAACATGTTAATGAATCTGTGTACGTATATGAGTAGTCTATGAAGGAAAACCCCTTTAGAGGGAAGTACTTTAAAATCCTCATACAGTTTTCCAAGAGGTGCGCCTATGTGATTTCTTGGCTATACTTATTACCGAATTTACAACAACTTTCAAAGTACTAAAACTACTAGCATAAGCACCACCCAGTTTAGATATAGGTACCGTATTATATTAAAATGCTATAATACTCTAATACATAATATGAGTAGTAGACCATACGGAGATTTCCCCGACTGAGCCAGCTTCTCAGTATAACGAAGAGGTGGAATGCTCTGCAGATCTTTGCTACAAGATCTTGTATGCGTTTTTGCTTCCTCACTACCGAAGGTAGGGAAGCCTTGGATTCGTGATTGTGTAAAACAAAATTTATGGCCCCCAAAATGAAATTTTCCACTACCATTTCGCGTTTCAGACATCAAGGAACATTTCTGGTTCCGGGTCTGTCTGCCTGTCCGTCTGTCTGTCTGTGGTAATTCCTTGTAACGCCCATAACTACCCGAAATAATGGTCGAAATGGGCTGGAATTCGGAGGGTAGGTGCGGGTCGGGTCACAGATGGTCCCATACAAAAATCATTGAAAAAGTAAAATAGCTTTCGTCTGCGCATGCGCAAACGTGAAATACTTCAAACGCCTGTAACTACCTTAAATATGGCTGAAATGAGCTCAAACTAGGAGGGTCGATCAGGAACTGTAAATTTCGTCTGCGCATGCGCGAACATGAAATGTTGAAATGTTTGATCCTATTACGCAGGTTTGGTAATTTATTACTGCTCTATTTATTGCTGCTCAATCATTTTGACGCATCATTTTTTTACCAACTGATTTTGTTCTACACGTCCATGTTACAATAAGTGAGGAAGCTATACTGCCCAACCAACTTGGCAGACGTTTTACATTTGTTTTGGTGCAGCGAAATTCCCAGATATTTGATGGGGTTTACTTGGTCAATCAGTCAAACACATACAAGCAGCTACTCACTTAGCACCTACACCTATCGCCTCTCACTTAACGTTGAGGCTCAGGTTCTAGCTTCATTGTATTCGAGGAGATCGATCAGCGGTTACGACAGTTTACGGAGACACCGACTGAAACCAATCGGGCAAACCACCAGGATAGAACCATTAACAGAGCCAACGTCGGGAATATAGCGACCTGCGGGAATAGGAATGCCTGATTACACATTACGGGGTTCCCTAGTAATAACAAGTTTACAATGGATACAGCCGAAGCACAAACATCTCCTAACGAGGCCTCGGCTCGGGATGTTTGCTTTCAATCGAGAAGAGCTGCAGCCTTGATCTACACACTCCCCGGAGGTCTCCCGTTGTGTGATTATGTGCTGTCTCTTGTCTCCAGCTATACGAAACTTCGTCACCCCCATCGATCCCCATCCTTTATCAATCTCCAAGTTGGAATCGCTCTATATATAGCATTTCCAAGTCAAATTCAACCTTTTCCAAACCAAATTAAACTTTTTCCAAGTCAAATTCAACCTTTTCCAAACCAAATTCAACTTTTTCCTAGTCAAATTCAACTTTTTCCATTTCAAATTCAACTTTTTCCACTTCAAATTAAACCTTCCTCTACTTCAGCAAAAAATATAAAGTTTAATAAACTGAATTTGTGAACCCCATTACTATCTTTTAGCGAATTTTCAAAGAAAATGAAGCTATTGCAATGGCTTCGAAATTTAAATAATATAAATTTTTGGAAATTTTCTTCATAGAAATCCGTTTCAGACCATTCTAAAACGATTCCTGAAATTTAACACTTTTTTATATGTATATATATATTTATATATATATGTGTCACTCCAGACGATAACTCTCGATAGAATTGAGATAAACAGCTCAAATTTGCACAAAAAATCTATCTTGGCAATCGAAAGGCTAAGTTCGAAGATGGGCGAAATTGGCCTACTCTAAGGAGGGTTTTGGCGCATTTAAAGTGCGCAAAAATTACCCAAAAATCCCCAAAATGTTATTTTCCAACAAGTGACCCCTCATTTTAAAGGTTTTTGCACGCTGAACACGATGGTGGAATCGGATTTTAGATATCTTGATCCGTTCTCAAATTAGAGCATTTAAAGTGCGCAAAAATTACCCAAAACTAGGATAATCTTTAAACTCTTACCCCCCCCCCCCCCCCACCCCCTTAGAGTGGTCAGATTGAAAAATGTGAGAAGTATTAATTGAAGACGAGAGTTCGAAGCAAAAAAGGGGGAGGCAAACGATTAGTACAACTCCTTGAATTTCCCATTTGACATATAATTGTTATGATACCTTCATAGATAGACAAGTACCGGCCCACGTATTAGAGAGTTTTTGCAACACACTCGTGACGAAACGAAACGGAAAACGACACCGAAACGGAAATGGCGGATAGGGCGACCGAAGTCAGATGCTAACCTTTTTCGGTTCAGTTTTCGTTCAGCTTTGGCGTCTACCGGCTGGTGGAGTCACGCTAACGTTATGTCAACCTCTCTTTCATCCATTTCACTCCATGGAATACAAATCTATGTCCACACATGGCGTCAAGTCTGCCAAGACGCCAAGAAGCAGCTGTGAATACGACGCTCAACATTTTTATTTTCCAAGGAAAACAGAAGAAGGTAGGTAGCGTTATACAGATGTAAGGTTAAATTACGTTTCGTCATATCAACACGACGAAAGCTGACACCGCGAGATCCCGGTATTTTTCGTCGTCACGGTTCGTCAAACTTTTCGGTGTCTTAAGTGCGCATGCGCAGCACTGCTTTCGTTTCGTTCGTTTCGTCGTGAGTGTGTTGCAAAAACTCTCTATTACTAGAAGGAAGACGAAAGAAAAAATCTATTTCAAATTATTCAATTTAGGTACTAACAGTAGGAGGAAGAAGGTTAGGTAGGTATCTTATCAATTTATTATCAGTATCATACGAATATTTGATATTCAAAGGTAGGTAGGTACTTAACATGATAAAAATAATATCAATGAAGAAGGAAGGATCTACCTACCTAGTAGAGCAAATCTTGAACTGGTTTTAGATACCAGGCCTGAAATCGTAGTCAAGAGGAAAGGCCATTCAGAAGGGACAAGGAATCTACTCATAACAGTTTATAATTATTACGTAGGTAATTATATGAAATTAATACCTACGTACAAAATGATTGTGTAAAGAGTTCGTAGCAGTTAATAACAAATTATAACCACATGGATAAATTAGAAATCAAGGTAATAAAAAAATATTAGTAACAGGGGCATCTAGTAGGAATATACCTAATAATTATGTTCCAAAGCTACCAATAGGTACTGACCTTCTTTTGAAAAAATCACAATATTGGTAATTACCTACCGATCATGTGATTTTTTTTAACAATAAATTAACTAAATTTATGTATTATAAGGAACCTACTTAATACAATATTTTCCGTTGCCTACCTACTAGTTTTCTTGAGCTGACGGGAATTTAAAAAGGCATTCCTTCTTTGTGTTTCTGCATGGCGGCGGCATCCAAGCTTCCTTTTCTCTTTCATTCACTCGATCGCCTGATCCCGTTCTATGCAAACGCTTTCACTAGCCCGAAAAAACTCTATTACATCATACTTTTTTGTGTTTGAATTGTTCACATTGCAGTTCAAATTTGTAGATCAATCAAGAGAACCCACATGTTCTTCCAAGTGATCCTTCCAGAAACCACATCCTTCCTTCATAGTTTATTTCAAGATTGAGCCTGCATGAAAAACAACCTGCACTTGAAGCACTCATGATTTTCTATAACAACTCCTTTACCTACTGCACTCTCTTGAGTCGGTAAGTCAAAAGTCCTAACTACCCTATCCTACCTAATATGAACCCACAGCGATCAAATAAATAAGCACTTAGTACAATTACGTAATAAACAAACGGTAGAATCAGGATGGACAAAACGTACAAATTAAAATAAATACGAAGAGAATATACATAGAAAACCAAATTTTAGACCGAAGTTTTCCTTTATTCAAAACCATAGCCATTAATTCGAATATTTCTTTGAAAATTCGCTCATTAAGTCATGCTGCATGACTGGTTTTTTTTGTTGCATTATTTAAGGCTTAAACTGAATTTCGTATGACATCAGACAGCGACTGCAAACTCCCTCGCTACTTCATATATGACATCAGATGATGTGCGTTCGATTAATCAGAAGGTTTGATTGGGCAACGAGATAGGCATTAAAGAAGTAAACACGAAGAATTTGCAAACACCGAAGTTATGTTCCTTACTTCAGGTGAAGGTTCACAAAAGGAAAATTTTAAATTGTAATGAAAAAATAAAAATTAAAAACACACATACCTACCTAGTACCTGCACTGAACCACTACAGCGCTGTTTAATTTAAGCCTTAAATAAAGCAACAAATAGTTAGTAATGGGGTTCACAATTCCGTTTATTAAAATTTATATTTTTTGCTGAAGTAGGGGAAGGTTGAATTTGAAATGGAAAAAGAAGACTTGTTGAATTTGACTTGGAAAAAGTTGAATTTGGTTTGGAAAAGGTTGAGTTTCACCTAGAAATACTACAATATTCTGGTTAAAACCTCGAATAATCGATGATTTTTGTTTGTTTTGAAATGGTTTTCCACGATTTCATCGCGAGTGATTTAATTCTTTCATAACACAGCTGGAGCTTATGAGCATTTTCGGCCTATTAGAATCGATTATTTTGGCGATTGTTATCTCGTTGTAAACATCAAGCATCTCATGATCGACTGTCGAAGGAATTTTGAATTTATCATCAACTGGAGGGAAGTTAGGTACAGGAAACGGTGCAAAAATATTGAAGCGCTCTCCTGGAAAGTTGTGATTTTGAGAGT
Organism: Leptopterna dolabrata; assembly: GCA_954871275.1. Taxonomy (NCBI): domain Eukaryota; kingdom Metazoa; phylum Arthropoda; class Insecta; order Hemiptera; family Miridae; genus Leptopterna; species Leptopterna dolabrata. The sequence goes on from OX940983.1 coordinate 4,951,573, forward strand.
TGAGGCGTTTTACATTTTCACAGCAGAAATATTAGCACTGTCCAAAGCGACCTCCCCTGCGAGACTTTGTCTGTCACTTTTGGCTATCGTTGGTTATCATCCACGTTTGCTCTAATTGGGAATCACGTACTTGGAGACACGAATGTACCTAAGGAAATTATTATGGCGACTCTGCCTTGCAATCCTTCTACAACTCTGAGGTTTGAACGTCCTCTTTGTGAAAACCAGTCAATTCCAAACAACGACTAGAAACAAACAGGATCGCGTTTTAAATAATTTTCATCGGTTAACATCGAGCTTTTCAACATCTTCCTACGTGGCTTTCAGAATTTAAACCAAATTAAAGGGGTCGAGATATTTTTCAATTGAGTTCACAGAGGGCCGTCGCTAAAACCCCGGGTGTTTGGAAGTTAAACGGACGTTGGTGTTATATGGTTGTTACGGTTGTGAGTTACTCGTGAGCGGAAAAGTGACGGCACCGGTCGAGCATTTTAGCGTTCTCGCCGGTACGTGGGGGTTTTCCATCCTCGTTTTTACTCTCCGGTGGGAGAACATCCCGTTGATGCATAGAGAGAAAAAAGCTTTTTCCCACCGTTTAGTGCGGTAAAAAATGTAAGATCCAGGTAGGTAGTAGGGGAATCCTCTGAATGTAACATGTAAGTACCTGTGTATGCTGGAGTCATAAGAACCTCCGATGGGCGTAGAGAATAAAACGAATAAGCCTTTAGTATAACACAATGTGTATTGTAAACACGAAGCTTTTCACTCACATTCTGAGCATCCTCAGGTACATACAACTAACACAAATACAGATAACAATCTGTTATTTGTACTTCTGTAGTTGTATGCACCTGAGTGAAAAGCTCCGTGCTTACAATACACATTGTTGCAAACTAAAGGGTTATTTGTTTTATTCTTTACGCCCACCGGATATCTTATGATGGCTTACCAAAAACGCTGCAAAGTCCTTGTCACATGGGTTTATTATTCTATTGGAGTTCTAGAGATTTTTGTTGGCTGTTAAATGTATTGTTTCTTTCATGTGGAATGATTGAAATAGCTATTTCTGATGATTTCCACCAATTTTGGCCACCAAAACATGAAATAGGTACGCTTTTTTTTTTAAGATCATCTTTGATCATTGGTAGTGGCATTTAATGGTCTTGATTCACCTGTTTACACTTTTCCAATGTTATTGTACACATTGATGGTGATTTCAGACAGTTTTCCAGGTTTTTGACTCATAAAAAACCAATTTTGGGAGCTGAACCTTTGGTAAAACCTCAATTTCCGCGTCTTTGGTCAAAATCGACTTCATATTCGGTCTTCTCGTCCTCAAAAACATGGAAAAAGATACCTCAAAAGCTCATGTTACTAACATGTTGTTAAAACGCAAAAAGTACCTATTTTTATACACATTTTCACTCATAACACCCCTGGGTATATTCCGATCGGGCTGAAAAGTTTCGGGACACAACTAGGGCCCAAATGGAGCATGTATGCGAAAGAACGACTTTTTTAGACCGAAAATGAAGCCTGTACACGTGATACGGCGTACGGCGGACGGCGGACGGACATTGCATTTTTGGAATCTACGCACCTTGAAACGGAAAAGAAAAAATTTTGAGGGGGTGTTATAAAAATTTTTTGCTGAGCGAATACATAGGTGTATTATTCACAGAATAATAAACCAAAACGCTGCAAAGTCCTTGTCACATGGGTTTATTATTCTATAGGACATACCTGCGGAAATATTGACTGTTCATTTATTGTTTCTTTCTGGTGCAATAATTGAAATAACTATTTTTGATGGTTTCCGCCAATTTTGGCCCACAAAAACACGAATTAAGGTCCTTTTTTTTTAAACAATTTATCTTTGATCATTGATAGCAAAGCCCCGTCCCCGTAGACCGTTTAATTGTCTTGATTCACCTGTTGAGACAACAGCCATTGTTATTATACAAATTTATGGTGATTTCAGAAAATTTCCCAGGTTTTTGACCCTGGGGTGAAATTGTCTGAAATCACCATAAATTTGTATAATAAAATGAATTGTGGGAGCTGAACCTTGGTTACAACCTCAATTCTTCACTATTTGGTCAAAATAAACTTCATATTCGGTTTTCTCGCCCTAAAAAATATGGATAACGATACCTCACAAGCTCATTTCACTAAAAAATCAAAAACCCTCTAGGAAATGTGTGTAAATGTGTGCCCAAATGTGGATCCGACTGTGTGCAGAAGAACGAGATCTTAGACGACAATTTAACGTAAAGTTAGGACTGAAACTTCCTTAGAACTTCAATTTTCAACTGTTAATAAAACACCAAAAACACTATTTTTACACCCATTTTTCACCAGTAACACCCCTCGGTATTTCCGATCGGGCTGCAAAGTTTCGGGACACAACTAGGGCCCAAATGGAGCCTGTTTGCGAAAGAACGAATTTTTTAGACCGAAAATAAAGTAGATATGGATGCCACGGCGTACAGCGGACGGACATTGGATTTTTGGAATCTACGCACCTTGAAACGTAAAAGAAAAAATGTTGAGGGGGTGTTGCCTGTGACGTAGGAACCTCTGGAAACTTTGAAAAATCATAAAAAATGAACTACGTGTCGTAGGACAGTACGGTTGGTGTCAAAGTTCTCAGAATGAAATCCAGTTTCATTAAAAACTCATACGAACCGCTTTTGTGACTCATGCGCATACCGCAATGACAGCTTTCCAACGAGTTGCAATTCAGTAACTACAGAGTAGTTGTACGCGGAAATCCATAAGAATATGGTCGTCTATCACAAAATCTCTCGTGTTACAAAATCCTGTCTAACGCCCAGGAGAAAAATATGCATGTCAATATGTACTTGAAACAGAAGATAAATACAAAACTTTCAGATACTATTTAATCGATAACTTTATAAAATTTATTGTTGAGAGCATGAACGACTCACAGACATTCTTGTAAAATCTGCAGTAAACTTCACACGCATAAGCCAAGTTTTCGAATTTTGCACAAGCAGTGTATTTTACATTGCTTCGTATTCGTTACATCATTCAAATTAAGTTTAATGTTATGCAGGAGTATGATAATCCATCTAATTAATTGGTTCATATCACCTCTGAAAATCAGATAAAAATACCGGAATTTAATCCCCAGGCAGGTCAATAATAATATTGACATGTGGCGCTCAACAAAAAGGCCTCTCTGTATTTTTCCACCTCGATGGGGCAAAGCTCTGCAGGTGGATTTCAAAATGTCGGAATTAGAAGGGGGAAAAAACAAACACGTACGGAACGACAGGAAAAAAGAACCTCTGAGGACCTCATCAGTGGGAGTTAGTCTACCGGCGCTAGTGAATAAATCAATTCACTGCCGTTTCAAAGTGAAAAGAACGAATGAAAAGCTGCGCCTTTTTGTGTGAAATACGAACTTTGTCGACCCATGAAGAAAGCATTGCCTGGTTAGCATTTACAACGGGATCTGTCGGATTAGTTGAAAGACATAATTATTTTGCTCTAGCAAACATTGTGTAATATGCAGAGTATCCGCCAGCCAGCTAGTTCTGAAGCAGATGCTTCATTTTACTTCCATGTACCTATTTTTATAGGAATGGAAGTGTGGTCATACCGTCAGAAGAATTCTAGAAGGCCATGGAATCTTTTTCAGAAGTGCTCAAAAAACGAGTTTCCGGGCGGTTATAACGTTTGATGCCGTCCGTACGTATGTGCGTATGTTGGAATTTCAAATGGTGATCATTTCCTAACAAGGTCTTTTTTCAGATTTTCATTTTGGGTTTTGTTCAAGTCGTTGATCTCTTCATTTTTTGAGGTGAGAACGGGATTTCTAGATAGAAAATTCTTCTAATTCGTCGATTTCAACGATCTGCCTTAAAGATGGACCAAAACTACTGCAGTTGGTACCAAAATGTCCATCAGGATGACTACGTTATGCCTACTGATTTTAAGCACGATCGCATTTGATTTGAATAGTCGACAGCAAAAAATATTTTGTCAATGTTTTATGTAATGTCAATGTTATGTTAATATTATGTTATGTTATGCCTGCCAAAATTTTCTAGGTTCTAACTAAATGCCGTTGGTGTGGTGTCAGAAAGTGGTTGAACGTGAGATTTCTGTGGAAGTTTAGGATGCTGACTGAAATAGGCCTATTATTATTACTGCCACAATGGAAGTACTGTGTGGCAACGTTCACACCAGAACTTATATCTTATAATGAAGCGGTTTCACCGGTAACATTATGTGTTAGCGACGCATTATGATTTGTTTCTTGGAGCAGGCGCAGTGGGAGAGTAGTTTTTTTGCAGCGTGAAGATTAAGGCTAAATGCAACGAGTTTAGTTGCGAAATCCGCCACCACGTGGTACCAGCACCAAAATGAATCAATTTTATTCTACTTCTCATTTGAGAATGGAGCGAGATATTTCAATTCGGAAAACTGATTTCTTATCAATACTCATGTAGAATTCCGGGTAATTGGTTCAAAAAGTATGCACATTTTTTTGCCCACTGTTCCAAAAAACAATTGTTCAAATTTTGAACATTTTCAAAACGTGGCTTAATTAGGCACTTGCGTTGGGCTCTAGAGAATACAAATCCGTTTTCAGACTTTTTTTAAATTGACTATATCTGTTGACTATTGACATGAACCGAGTGTTTTCCAATGAGTGGTGAACGATTCTTGTGATAACAAAACTAAGAAGTTGTTCGAACATGGCAACAAAAGTTGTTGCACGTCTCGCCATTGCCGTTAGTGATTTAGAAATGCATAATACGCTACGTGCAAATGAATTCGCTTAATGTGAATCACGAAACGAATAAGAAGACTTCTCTGGGTGGATTAGTTGAGACCGTGATGTCGGAGGCCCGTCCCTTCTTAGCCCAGTAAACAGCAGACCAAGTGACTCACACGTCAGCTGGCCCTTCCTCGGAGTGTGGTGAGCCCATTACTACGAACGCCCAGTGAATCAGAGGGGTTTGCCTCAATTCATTACTCCAGGCTCGTCTATTTACTCCTCGCCACACTTTAACAGCCAGATCCACGTCTCCGAGCTCGGGATCGGAACGCCTCAACATCACAACTCCAAGGTTTCCAAGTGACCGAATCGACGATTGATATACATACGAACTAAATCACTCGCGAAGAAACCGTGGTAACCCATTTCAAAGAAAAACGGAGTCTGAAATAGTATATTTCCACTAATACATTAAAAACGCGAAAAATATACCGGTTTCGGTGATCAAACCATCGTCAGTAACAAGCAATAACCATAGTAAGTAAGTTAGCAGTTTGTTACTGACGATGGTTTGATCACCGAAACCGGTATAACAGTTTATTTTTCGCGTTTTTTTCGTGTATTAGTGGAAATATACTATTTTTCAATAAATCCATTTTTCTTTGGCTGTACATTCTGCCTAACGTAGGTATATTTCTAATTTTAGCGAATTTCTACGAAGAAAATGGGTAGCCAGCTATACCTGCGAAAGTTTTAGTACATGCACTTTTGTAGAATTTTGCAGCACTAATCCGTTTCAGAGGAGGCTGATGTATTTTCGTTTATTTATCTATCTCTTGACCTTGGTAATGCCAAAGTTATCCAAAATTTTCGTAACGACAAACCAAAAGGTGAGTTGAAAGATGAGCAGTTTTCATAAATGAAAATCGAGTCAAATTTGGGTTTTTGTGGGAGCTAAAAATCGGCGAAACTTGCTCAACGTTACCGAAATTTATATTTAAAAAAAAAACGCTGCAAAGTCCTTGTCACATGGGTTTATTATTCTAATACCTACAGAAATTCTGGAAAAACATTTATTGTTTATTTAATGTGCAATAATTGAAATAGCTATTTTGTATGGTTTCCACCAATTTTGGCCCCCAGAAACACGAAATAAGCTCATATTTTTGACAAATTACCTTTGATTATCGATAGCGCCATTTAATTTAAGGTCTTGATTCACCTGTTGATACTATTTTTAGTGTTATTACACAAGTTTATGGTGATTTCAGAATTTTCCCAGGTTTTTGACTCATGAGCTGAACCTTCGTTCTTCAGTCTTTGGTCAAAATCAACTTTAAAAAAAAATTGGCTGTTTATTTATTGTTTCTTTCATGCAAAATAATTGAAATAGCTAATTCTGGTCGTTTCCACCAATTTGGGCCCCCAAAACTTGAATTAAGTACGCTCCTTTTTTTTCAAATTATTTTTGATCATTGATAGTACCATTTAATCGTCTTGATCCACCTGTTGATACTTTTTCTAGTGTTATTCTACAAATTGATGGTGATTTCAGACGATTTCCCAGGTTTTTGAATCATAAAAAATCAATTTTGGGAGCTCAACATCTGGTACAACCTCAATTTTCCACTCGTTGCTCAAAATCGACTTCATATTCGGTCTTCTCGTCCCAAAAACATGGGAAACAATACCTCAAAAGCTCATTTTACTAACATGTTACTAAAACACAAAAAGTACCTATTTTAGCGAATTTTCAAAGAAAATGAAGCTATTGCAATGGCTTCGAAATTTAAATAATATAAATTTTTGGAAATTTTCTTCATAGAAATCCGTTTCAGACCATTCTAAAACGATTCCTGAAATTTAACACTTTTTTATATGTATATATATATATTTATATATATATGTGTCACTCCAGACGATAACTCTCGATAGAATTGAGATAAACAGCTCAAATTTGCACAAAAAATCTATCTTGGCAATCGAAAGGCTAAGTTCGAAGATGGGCGAAATTGGCCTACTCTAAGGAGGGTTTTGGCGCATTTAAAGTGCGCAAAAATTACCCAAAAATCCCCAAAATGTTATTTTCCAACAAGTGACCCCTCATTTTAAAGGTTTTTGCACGCTGAACACGATGGTGGAATCGGATTTTAGATATCTTGATCCGTTCTCAAATTAGAGCATTTAAAGTGCGCAAAAATTACCCAAAAATCCCCAAAATGTTATTTTCTAACAAGTGACCCCTCATTTTAAAGGTTTTTGCACGCTGAACACGATGGTGAAATCGGATTTTAGATATCTAAATCCGTTCTTAAATTAGAGCATTTAAAGTGCGCAAAAATTACCCAAAACTAGGATAATCTTTAAACTCTTACCCCCCCCCCACCCCCTTAGAGTGGTCAGATTGAAAAATGTGAGAAGTATTAATTGAAGACGAGAGTTCGAAGCAAAAAAGGGGGAGGCAAACGATTAGTACAACTCCTTGAATTTCCCATTTGACATATAATTGTTATGATACCTTCATAGATAGACAAGTACCGGCCCACGTATTACTAGAAGGAAGACGAAAGAAAAAATCTATTTCAAATTATTCAATTTAGGTACTAACAGTAGGAGGAAGAAGGTTAGGTAGGTATCTTATCAATTTATTATCAGTATCATACGAATATTTGATATTCAAAGGTAGGTAGGTACTTAACATGATAAAAATAATATCAATGAAGAAGGAAGGATCTACCTACCTAGTAGAGCAAATCTTGAACTGGTTTTAGATACCAGGCCTGAAATCGTAGTCAAGAGGAAAGGCCATTCAGAAGGAACAAGGAATCTACTCATAACAAACGGTAGAATCAGGATGGACAAAACGTACAAATTAAAATAAATACGAAGAGAATATACATAGAAAACCAAATTTTAGACCGAAGTTTTCCTTTATTCAAAACCATAGCCATTAATTCGAATATTTCTTTGAAAATTCGCTCATTAAGTCATGCTGCATGACTGGTTTTTTTTACACACATTTTCACTCATAACACCCCTGGGTATATTCCGATCGGGCTGAAAAGTTTCGGGACACAACTAGGGCCCAAATGGAGCATGTGTGCGAAAGAACGATTTTTTTAGACCGAAAATGAAGCCTGTACACGTGTTACGGCGTTCAGCGGACGGCGGATGGACATTGCATTTTTGGAATCTACGCACCTTGAAACGGAAAAGGAAAAAGTTTGAGGGGGTGTTATAAAAATTTTTTGCTGAGCGAATACATAGGTGTCACAGAATAATAAACCAAAAAATGGTACAGAATGAGACTAGAGAATTCTTTGAAAATTCGCCAAGAATTAAATACGACCTAGTAAGAACGAAGAAAGCTCTGTGGTACACTCCAAACACAATGTGAATTCACTACATCCTACACTCTACCCACACACTGCGCAACCTGCTGGGCAGACTTAACTTATAAGTACCTACTTTGCTGCCTACTCATAATAAAGGTTTTCGGCCTATACATAATGCTCAGCAAAGATGTATGTTTAGTCAAAACCAACACTTCACACTTCTCGACCATCAAAACCCGATCGCGCACTTACACGAAAAACCCCTCTGAACGTCCTTTTAAAAGACACGGCACCTCTTTCACATAAATATTGAGTGCTCATATTACTTACTTATTTATGTAAAGCAAATGAGTGAAAGTCGCTAGACCTTATTACCTATCCTACTCTTATCTAGCCACACCACAGGGGTATCCGACACTCCAGACCAGCTTGTGATGCTCATTGGCTGAGATTCAAAAAATGGCAACTCGACAGTGGCGGACCCAGTGAGGGGGGTTTACCCCCCTTTGTCGAAATATAGGTACACTGAATAAAATGAGCTTGTTGTAGTAGAGACGTGTATTTCATAAAATATTTACTGTAAAGAGAAAGGCTTAAGATTTTACATGAAATAATGCACTCTGATATCGATTTAAAATACCAAAATATACATAAAAACTCCGTACTGAGTTAGGATTTTTTTCAATCTTTTTCCGGTCAGCCCCCCTTTTCCAAATCCTGGATCCACAACTGAACCCGACCAGCCCGAGTTTCTCAAAGCTGGATTCCTGATGGTTATTTCCATGGCCGCCAGAGACCGTTTGAAAATTGCAGGTCACGCAATTTTCAAACGCGTTTTCCGAATTGAATATTTTACCAATTTCTGAAGAATTTGTTCACCTACTTTTTGTTCATTTTGAAGCAGAACGTGGTGGCACTACTTCATGTTGTATTGGCCTAAGGGAGGCAGTGAAGTGCCGTATGTTCCACCCGTTGACGTGCCCTCAAACAAAGAAAGCCGATATCCGTTTTGAAATGTTCAATTCAGACGTTTTCGGTTATTTTCGTTATGGGTGAGCCACGACCAGAAATACGATGAGTTTTTCTTCCAATGTCTGTGCTAGCGTTTTTGATACAATACATAACCCGTTAGTTTTTAGTAAAATTTCTTATAGTTATTCCTGTTTCTCTTGAATGGGTATCTGAGAGTTGGCGAATGGATTTAGGTAGTAAGCTGAGGGATTTTAGTTAATTAACTGAGGTCTTTGGCCCTCTTTATTCGTTGTTTCTGCCCTTTTAAATGTACATACATAATATTACTAAATAAAGCTGAAAATTTTGAGCTTGAAGGAATGGAGGGATTTCAGGGAAGGGAAGGAAGGATTTTATTTCAATCTACCTTGACGTAGAAGTATTATGACAGCATTGGGCTGTCCGACACCCCAATTATTATGTGTAGGGTACCCACTGGGTAACGCCACTCTTGTACTTGTGCTATGTAAAAAAGAAAAACGGAGTAATTGAAAAAATAGTCTATTTCCACTAATACACGAAAAACGCAAAAAACACTGTTATACCGGTTTTGGTGATCAAACCATCGTCAGTAACACACAATAACTGACACAATAAGTTATTCGTGAATTAGTGGTTATTCGTGGATATTTTTTCAATAACTCTGTTTTTCTTTGAAATGGGTTTCCACGATTTCTTCGCGAGTGATTTAGTCCTGTGCAATGTACACCCATCAAGTGAGCCCTGTCATCCAGCTCGTATGTGCGTACTATTAGGAAACATTCATTGATCATTTGAATGAAGGAAGCCCCCGTATGGTAACGCCTTCCCCGCGACCTGTTACCCGACTCGGAGGGAAACCGGAAATGAAATTTCCGACTGTGCAGAGTGGAAGGCAGAGGCGTCATCCTTGAATCTCAAACATACAACATTACCCCTCCACCCCACAACACTTCCCCCACTCCCTTACCGTCTCGTTCAAACCGAAATCCATTTTCTGCTCACATTTCGCCAATCGAGGCCTCCTCCTCCTACACGTACCGTATACGAAATGCCCGTTTTAATATTCCTTCCTCGCCACCTAAAACCAAACAGCGTTTCGAAATTGCCGATTTCTCTGCGAAGTTAATGTACCCATCCCAAGGTACCTTCATGTACTTGTTGCGAAAACAAAGTTGCGATTTCGACGTATGCATGGTTATGAATTTATTTGAAGCATCACACACTGTAGGTTCGTTCCATCGCGCTTGAGTTCATGAACTAATTCGGCGCAATCGCTCTGCGCAGGCCTTAGCGGGCTGAGCGTTCCAGCGAGGTTAAGTCAATTCAATTTTTTATTCGACAAGAACTTTATACTACAAATATAATGATTTTTAGAGAGTCTGTATCATAATACAAATTCTAAACTTATGTTGGTTTATGAGCCTAAGGTCAGTGACCCGTCCAGGCTCGTCTCTTCCACTGCTACACGAACTGCCACAAATTTTGGGTCCATCTGAAACGCACGAACTGCCACAGTCATTAGAGGGGATTAGAAAGGGTCAACTCGCAAGATCAAGGGTCAAACCCACGAACTGCCACAAGGGTTCGGTCAGGTAGCCGGTACAAGTCATGGAAAAACGGGAATTATACTGCGGTTATCCCTCGATGATATTCCTGCTCTACTTGTCTTCTTTTCTGGTATTTTCGAAGGCATTAAACAGTCTTGTTACATACCTAACATTACATTCCACTAATCTATTCAGAAGTCCCAAACAACCTGCTCATTCACGGGATAGTTTCTGGGATTGTTTATCTTTTTTGAGATGCGAGCGCTAGCGAGCATCCAGATCGCTTGACAATGCGAGCGGCGGAATGGGAACTAAACTGCTTGTACACCCACCGTCTTGTCTGACTGAACCCTTGTGGCAGTTCGTGGTTTTCTTATCTTGCGAATTGACCCTCCCTAATCCCCTCTAATGGTTGTGGCAGTTCGTGCATTTCATATTTGGTCTAAACGTTGTGGCAGTTAGAGTGCAGCCGCTATTTATTACTGCGTATGTCTGTATCAGCAGTTTCATTGACATAGAACACCGCAAGTGTTTGGAGAATGAGTTACACTGATCTAGTACTAACAGTATTAACAGGTTATTCCTAAGTAGTTAGTAAATACACTTAGTTTATATTCAATATTATTCAATACGAAAAAATAGCTACGAAGGCTGATCTGTATTTGTATCATAATTTAAATTTGTTTATAACAATACTTTCGTTATTTTCAACCTCAAAATATTCTAGAACTAGTTTTTTAAATTTTCCTGTTAATGGTCTTGGTTAAGAGCGGTAACTGTTCAAATAGGGCTAGAGCTAGCCATGGAAATTGTCGACTGTTGAAATTATTATGTGCCTGTGGTATCTGAAGGACATAGTTGGCATTTGTTCGAGTCGGTCTAATCACCGCTTGCTTGGTAAATAAATGCAGGTGTTTATGTACATATAAAACAGTTCTGTGAATACAAGCCATTCTGGGAGTAAGAACATGGAAGTTTTTGTACAGGTAACTAGTTGAAGTACGTTTATGGGAATTAGTTGCAATTCTCAAAACTGTATTCATTGCTATTTTTATACTATTAAAGGTAGACGCATAAGTACCTCCCCAGACAATGATACCATAAGTTAAAATGCTATATACATGAGCATAATACACCATTTTAAGGTTTTCTTTCGTTAGCCAACTTAGTAGCACCAGAAAGTAGTGCATGGATTTCCTGATTTTATTGACTAATGCAGCTAAATTATCCTTCACGTACTGTTTTACCCCCTGAAAACACGAAGATAACCTCGCTGATGTGTATATAACCTCCTCAAAATTTTCATGTACCTGGTCTTCTCACGCGAATAAAAATTATTGTTGCTTGCATTCTGTTATAGTCATTTATTAGAAAGGTTTCTAGTCCAGGCGTTCCAGCGGTTCAGATCATAAGCCGAAAAATTCATTAACTCATCCCCACCACTTCGGTTCTCACAATGAACTAGTACATGTTCCAATCACGGCGCTGGAACAAAGCCATTGATACCGAATGAGATTCGCAATACTTACCAACGTATTTTGCTTGGTAGGTATTTAAAAACTGGCAGATCCCGACATTTAACTTATGATAATGCAAACAAGACTTTTATCCCAGAAGTATGGTCGAGGATCAAACTGTCACATTCAACTTTGCTCTCTAATAATTTTGGTGAGGAAAGCTCAAAACATGGGTAATTTATGGGGTTCCAATTTTATTATCGCATATTATTCGAATGTTGCAATATATCTGAAACCCGATAAGAAAGTGCCCCAGTCGTGCAGCATCCATATGAGCGAATTTTCGTTGGAACGTACACATGTATACCTACCATCTCGAACTATCAAATATTTTACGTAGTTTTACCCACACGCTTCATGTTTGCTATTAAAAATTGTGTATGAGCCAATTACGACCACCAATGTTCGTCAGTTTGGCTAAATTCGTTACAATTTTTGAATTTAAGAAAAATTTATAGCTGTGGTATTTTATAGTTCTGTCTTAATTCATTTTCGGTGAATTTGAAGAAGTTTTTGCCCATGTTTGGCGATTTATGGCTAAAAAAAAACAAATTTATTTTGTCTAAGCTATTTCTGTCTTGTCAAGTCACCGTTTTTACGAATACATTACGTTTAAATAAATTTGTTGAGATGTATTCTATTTTCGGATTTTAACTACGTGTGTTGATATGATTGTAAAACAACAAATTTCGAGGAGGTTAAAACGGTTCTCAATTCAAATTATTATTATTAAAATTTTGAACAACCTAAATCAACCTAAATTTTAAAATCTAGAGATGGATAGAGCCCTTAAACGGATTTCAAACAAACAAATGCTCAAAATGCGTATACTAAAATGTTGTACCCGTTTCAGTAGCTTATTTCCTTCGAAACTTGTATGAGAGAGCCACGCGTGACCCTGCTCACGGATTAGAGGGGTAAGGGTACATTATAAATGCAATTAGGGTTACGAGTTAACATACCGCCAATAATTCAGGGTACCTGCGAAGCCACGCGGTAATTGAAGTTCGCACTAATAGGGTGATGTGGCCGCTTCCATATTCAAGTTGCGAGGGGATTTTAGGGAAAGGGGTCGTTGGATAGGGTTACACGGGAGATCTTAACTTTAGGCCCCAGGGGAGGGGGCGGGGGATATGGGAAAAACCTCATAAAACCCTCGTCATGACACGCAAAAAAGTTCCAATCCTGCATGATGAGGATAATTATGAGCAACAATATTAATTTCTTGACTCCATTTGACGCCATTTTTGACAATTCTGAGCGATTTTTCGAGCAACTATAAAATCAAACTTGATCCCTTATTTGAAAAATGTTTTCGATTACTAATATCGTCTTTCTATACTACTTTTAGTGAATTTATATCAATGTTTGTTGATTTCAGCAAGTTTTAATGATTTTTTTACTCCGAAAAAATTGAATTGATCCAGTTTCTTTTCAAAATGTACGTTATGTTGCCATGTTTAAAGTACAAAATAGGTAACGGTATTAAAGTTTGATGAAATACCTAATTTATTTCTAGTACCAACCGACAAAGCTTTGAGTACAGACTCGTGAGGTACTGACGTGGGCAGACTTTTATAATATAGCTACAAGTTGATTCGAATTCCAGTTGATAGTGTGGAAAAAATTCTTTCTGCAGATGGAAAATATTTTTGGCTGAAAGCCATTTCAGGATTAGGGATTTTCCTACGCGTCGTGTTTGACTAAAGATGGGCGGGAGGCGTAAAATCCTTTTGGCTTTATCGGAAAACTCGCCAGCGCCGAGTGGTTTATGGGCGGGATGAGACGGTTAAAAACCGCTCAGAGGTGGCTCGAGACTAATCCCAGCTGGAGGGGATAAGGAAGAAACGTCAACGGACTGAAAATGGGGGGTGCAAATTATTACTCAACGGTTTATTACTTACCTGTATAGATGCCCCTTCTGCGTAGATCACTCTTTTCTTGTGGTCAATATCCTCGAGCTCCCCCCCAGGAAAGCCCTAAATCGAGTACTGCAGCCGGCCCGGGACCAGATTCATAAAAATGCGCGGGATTCAATCATTCAATACCTAATTAATAATTATTTGTTGTTACTCATGAAGCATAAAGTTTCTTCTAGTTATACAAGTACCTACCTGTCAACAAAATACAAAAGAGGCATCATTCTTCAAATGAAGTAATAACACAGAACAACCAACTCGACTTCATAAAGCCATCCGTGATTACAATCAGGTGCTCCCTAGCGATGATATCTGGGCCGAACTTATACCGTTTCATTCACGATCATGTTGCCTTTTCGATGCAAACGAGCGGCTGGACGCACAATGCTCCTGGTGGTATCAAAAAATTCTTCAGTTCAAGAACAATAAATTTAAAATGGTTAAAAAAAACCATACCCTTCTACTGAAAGTTTTCGAGCTACGGCGTTCTGAATACTTCAACCCCTTTTTTTACCCCTTAGAGATGACTCTGACAGTAACGCCGAGCTTCGCGGACCAGCTAGACCCCAAATGGGACCTACAAACCAAATTTGATTAATTTTGGTTCATGGTAACTAAGAAAAGTGCGAAGTGCAGTGTACGGCGGACGGACAGCATTTTTTAAATTCCATTTTCGGATTCTACTTACCTACCTTGAAACGGAAACCATCAAAATTTGATGTGGGCTAATGTTTTTTTTCCATGCTAGATTCCAAAGGTTCATTATCGAACCAAAATGATGCCAGGAAACGTCAAAGCGGATGTTAATCCTAAATTAGAGGAGTTGCTTATTTCTAACCAAATCTCAAGCTCCCCACTCAAATTTCTTGTCATCTCGTATATTTCTTTTGTCGTCTTACAGGTCTTAGGGCAGGGGGGGTCTTAGGGGGGGTTTTGACTTGATTATCACTGGTACCTGCCACAGAATACAGTGTTCTACATATTTTTTGGTCAATAGCAGCAACAACCGCAGGTAGTTATATACTGACAGACTTCAAGATTTGAAGGGGCCAGTTGGGCAGTTTGGGTAAAAGATACACGGAGGGCAAAAATGATATCATCGACTTGCCGGATCAACAGGATTTTGGACTACGAGGAGAAGCCATGCGACCTGCATCAAGTTGGGCAGCGTTTTCCCAATAAATATGGGTGATAATGTGGGTCCTGATACTCCGAAGAGGGATGCTGAATGCCCCACCCATTGAAATTTGCTTAAATAATTATAATATTGTAACAAAGTAAAACACATTAAGTAGGTAGGTATATAAGTTATAATAAAGCATCTCATATCTCTCTCACAGACGGACTAATGTCCATTGTCGTACCATGTTCTGTCAAATTCATATCAATATAGCTTAATATCATAATAATTATATTAATATAATAATACTGACATCATTAGTATAGGTGCTCTGATACAGGCATACGGGTAACGTTGAAATTTGCTATTAGGCTACTGTTTTGTCACGATTTCACACAGTCAGCACAAATCTTGTTGAGAAGGAATATCGAAAATTACGTTGAATAATGTACGTTAAGGGGATAGAAAATTGTCCCAACCGCTGTACTTGCTGGATAGTCAAGTCTTTAGGGTTTTGTATAACTACGTCTTAGCCAACCCAAGACTATCAACTTGCATTAAATGCAAATTTTGTCTAGCATGCAGTGTCTCACATCGTTGCCTATGAATGCTATAGCATCTGCGCTTGTGCTAAATTTAAATACTATTTAACACAGTTTTTATCTGATAACCCGTCTAGCGTTGCCCGAATTTCGCAGGTAGTTGTAGAGCGAGCTATTCGTGTATAATTCCTGCTGTAGTGGAAATTGTCGATGTTTTTACGAGAGTTGGGCTATATTTATTTTCATGCCCTAAATACTGAAAAGTAGAAATTCCATTTCGGAATTGAAAATCGTTAGGTATCCGTTTTGAAGTGGAATAAACCATTAAGAAAAAAAATCCAATCCTGCAGCATGGCTTAAGGTGCCAATTTTCTAAATAAATCGTTTGGGAAATTGAGAATTTAAATTAACGTTGATCTGCCAGAGCACTCAATACGGCCTGAATGGGCACTTGTTGAGACCGGAGTGGCACATCGTGCAGAAAAATCATGTCGAAAAATAATTGTAGGGTGTTTTGAACCAAAAGATTGTGATCATAATCACTCGATGCAGTCTGAACGTGCTGAAACTGCTCGCAATCGATTCAGTGACAAAAAAAAAACATGACAAACAAAACACGGTAAACGACGCCTCACATGCCTACATGAAAAATATGCAATATTTTTGGATTTCGAATTACAATTTTATAAATTTGGTATGCTGGGTGCGCCTAATCGGCTAGGGCCAATCGAGTCAGCACCCCAAAAACCATGATTGACAACAACCCGCGTGCCTATGTTGCTGAAATGCTATTTGTCGTGATATATCACTCCTTGTATTGTAATGATTTATCAAATAAACTCGTGAATGAATTGGTAGACGTGGGCAGGCAGCTCGAGAGAGAGGGTCTAGTGGAAGGGATCCCCACCATCCCCCACGAGAGTGGAGGATGGAGGGAGCATAGTCCCTAGACTATATAAACTCGCCTCCTTCGCCTTCCAAGTCATTCTACACTCCCCTTAAGTCGCCCACTTGTCTCTCTCTCTCTCTCCTTGCCTCACTCCTCCTCTCATAAAAGATCCCAGACTGGTCTATCCTCTAGGCACCATCTAAAAGATCCCAGACTCGTCTATCCACTGGGCACCTCCTAAAAGATCCCAGACTGTTTTGATGTTTTGTACCAAAAATGAGTAAATTTGGACCCCTGCACGCAGCGCGATCGGGCTGGGTAGAGAACCCATCATTACTCTTGCGGAGACGGAACTTTCTGCGCAAGAACGAATTGTTTACTGTGGACATGAATTGACTTATCGTGCGGAATGACACATAAGCACACACACATATAACATACACACGAAAAAATGAAAATGTATAACTTAGATTTAGATGCAGTGCATGAAACGGATTTTGGAGGGGTTTCCGATTCCATAGGGAGCATCTCTGAAATGTTGGAACGAGCCAAATGGCTACAATTTTTTTGAAAATTCGCTAATAAGGAGAATCCTGGAAATACCTACCTAAATATAGAATTTATTATTCACACCTAGGTAATGAGTTCTATTCAAACGAGGCTAAAGGGCACTTTGAAACTGACATTTTCACTAGAATTCCACACATCCACAGCAAGTGAAACTGACATTTTCAGTAGAATTCTACTGAAATAAGCGGGCTATAGAGAATTAGAGGTCAAAACTCCATTGAAGACAGGGCCATTATGTGGGGGGGTCTACCCCCAGCTCAACTTGATTCGGAAACAGGTAATTGGGTGAGTTTCCCGTTTCCCCTCCGCTCAAAGAGGAGCAGTCGATTCTATGAAGTGATAATTAATGGCTGCTGTTTCAATGGAAGTGCTCCCGACGTTTTCGACCCCCGAAGTCGACTGACACTACCTAGGATTACAATTCGAGAAACACTAGTTGGTACCCGTCGATATCGACGGTCAGTCAAGTTGCTCTCATTCAGCATAGTTCAGCAACTCTACGCTAGACGGCAGTGAAATGATTCTAGCCGTAAAAAACTCAAAATGTAATAAAGAAACAGATCACAGCTCTCTGTGTAGATAACCCGTCTATATAATAATTATAATATGTACTACTCTATACATATTATGTAGATCGCAGACCGTCCGTACGATAGTAACTAACCCCGTGCTCGTTACTAGGTACCTACCTAAATCACGAGTTAAATGTTGCTGAAATAATTCTGTCGATGACAAACAGTAACTAAAATGGCAAAAAGAAACGCAAATATTGAAGTTCTGAAGGAAAATTGTTGATGTGGAGTGAAATAGATGCCCCCTCTGCGCAGATCACTGTGTTCTGTGGTCAATACCTACCCTCGTGGTCAAGTATAATGAGCCGTTGTGTAGTAACTTGCACATCAATAATACTTCAACGGTTGTTCAAGTTGCTAAAGTACCGATCAACAACATCCAGCCTCTCCTTGGTAGATGAACCGTTGTGTAATAATTTACCATTGTGTAATGATTTACCCACCTACCAACAAAATCCAATAGTCCATCACTTATCAAATGAAATAATATCACAGAACAACCAACTCGACTTCATATAGCCATCCTTGATTATAATCAGGTGCTCCCTAGCGATGATATCCCGGCCGGATTTATACCGTTTGATTCACGATCGGGTTGACGAAGCTTTTTGGTGCACACGAACGGCTGGACGTAAAATGCTCGGGGTGGTCTCAAAAAATTGTTTAGCTCAAGAAAAATTTAATAACGTAAAAAAAACCATACCCTCCAAGCGAAAGTTTTTGAGCTACGGCGTTCTGAAAATTTCAACCCCTATTTTGAACTTTGATTTATGACTGACAGTAACGTCGAGCTTCGAGGACCAACTAGACCCCGATCGGAACCCATAACCCGAATTTCATCAATTTTTTTTTCATGGTAACTAAGAAATTATTACACAACGGTAAATTATTACACGACGGTAAATTATTAGTACATAACGGTAAATTATTACACAACGGTAAATTATTACATAACGGTAAATTATTACACAACGGTTCATTATACCATCTACGTAGAAGGGGCTGGAGTTTGTTGGTAGGTACGTTTGCAACTTTTTTCACTCCACATCAACAACTTCACTTCAGAACTTCATTATTTGCGTTTCTTTTTGCCATTTTAGGTACTGTTTGTCATCGACAGAATTATTTTAGCAACATTTAACTCGTGATTTAGGTAGGTACCTAGTAACGAGTACGGGGTTAGGTACTACCTAACCTACGATCTACATAATATGTATAGAATAGTACATATTATATTATACATATAGACGGGTTATCTATACAGAGAGCTGTGATCTGTCACAGAAGGGTATTCTGTACAAAATATTAAACCGTTGTGCAGGGATTTGCAGCGTTTTTTATTGCATTTTCGAATTCTACATACCTTGAAACGTAAACCATAAAATTTTGAGGGGGGGGGGGGGGGGGGGTTAGACTTTTTTTTTCTTGCTCGATTCCAATGGTTTATTATTGAAAATAATAAACCAAAAAGAAACGGGTGAACGTTAACGGAGCTATGCAGTGGCGGGAGTGGAAAGAAGATTTATGAGAGCTGTGTGAACGGAGCAGAAATTATTGTTGAAGGTGTTTGTTACACAGTAGTTGCTTAACAATTGCATTTAATAATAATGAATGTTTGAAACAATACAACTTTGAAAAATACCTTCGTACAAAATTCAATATTTTCAATGTTTTATATTTTTCTACTTTCAATTTTCAATTTTTTCAATTTTTCTCTTTTGATGACACATCTACAGACCAAGAGGTTTCTTTAGACACCTCAGCCGAATATTTACACCCAGCCGTTCTCTCAATTTAGTGGATACAGTAAAAAACGCGTTTCAAATGAATAATATATATAGATTCACACATTACCTTATTGGACATGACGTTGACAATATATATTAGTTCACATACAATTTGAATTCCGTCTGCCTGATCATTCATTTGTGTCATTTCCGTTTCAAGCTGCCCATTTGAAGAAAATTTCAATTTTTATTGGTCTGGTCGCACCTACATCACAGTGGTAGGTACTACCTCCTTTTGGTTTATTATTCCGTGAATAATACACCCATTTATTCGCTCAGCAAATTTTTATAACACCCCCTCGAATTTTTTTCTTTCACGTTTCAAGGTGCATAGAAATCCAAAATCACTTCAAAGTCCTTGTCACATGGGTATGGGTTTATTATTCTCGACTGAATACGACACAACTTGGACCTCAGTGAAGAGACCCACAAAGCTAATTTGACGGTTTTAAACTCGAAAATTACGTTGCTATTTCTGACAATTTATTTTCGATCAGTGAGATCGTCACTGAATTGTTTTGATTAACCTGTGAATATTACCTCCAGTGTTATTATACAAATTTCCTATGATTACAGCCCTTTTCAAAGGTTTTTGACCCTTAAAAAATGTTGAATTTTGAGAGTTAAAACTTCGTTAGAACCTGAATCCTTCACTTAGCCGCCGGTCAAAATCAACTTCATATTCGATCTTGACGCCCTAAAAACATGGAAAACGATACCTCGCAATTCCAAGTTCACTAAAACCTCAAAATACCTCACTCTGCACCCATTTTTAGCCATAATACCCTTGGGCATATTCCGATCGGCAGTGTCCGTATCATCCGTGTCTACTTTATTTTCGATCTAAAAATTCGTTTTTTGCAAACAGGATCCATTTGGGTCCTAGTTGTGTCCTGAAACTTTGCATCCCGACCGGAATACACCCAGGGGTGTAACGGGTGAAAACTGGATGCAAAAATAGGGTTTTTTGGTGTTCTAGTAACAGTAGTAACAGCTTCTGAGGTATCGTTTTCCATGTTTTTTAGGAGAAGGAGACCGAACATGAAGTCCATTTTGACCAAAGAGTGTTGGTACATTTCTATAGTGTACTGACGATAGTGTAACAACCGAAACCGGTCTACAGTTTGCTAGTGTACGTGGAAATAGACTATTTTATTTTTATCCTGTAGTTTTTTGCAATGGATTTCCACTATTCCGCCGCGAGTGATTTAAGTTATAATCGCTTTTTGTGTTTTTAGGGGTCAAAAGTCGGTAAAACAGGTAAAAATAGCTCAAATAAACGAAAAATTGGTATATATTTATTAAAAGTGGTATTGAATGATGACCCGAAACAGAAGATAACAATCGGTTTTAATCAAACTTTCCTCAAAAAAATAATTTGATCAAAAGTTTTTCAATATTGGGAGTCACAATTCGCTAATATCGGTAAAAATTGCTAAAATCACCATTTAGTATAAACAGCAGAAGTCGATTATAGAGATTGGGTGCGTATAGTGATTGTTTCCAGTCAGTCCCACCTCGATCACTATAAGCGACTTCTGCTGTAGCAAGAATAGCGTCGAAAAAGTACTATTTCCCAGGGCTTTTTCGCAATTTTTTTTCAATAAATCGACAGAAAACGGTCCAATTTACGTTAAAATATCAAGTTTTAACGGGTTAGGCAATAAAAAGATCATTCCACAGTTTTTCGTCTCTCCTGTAATGTTCGGAAAATGGCGCTTACGATATTCTTCTTCCTTTCAGGGGATGATAAGCTGTCCGAGGGACGTGCCTATTACTTATATAAATTGATCCTGAATACGAATTATTAAGAATCCTACAAATTTTTCGAGGGAAAAGAGTTTTGTCTTCTCGTGCCCCCCACCACTCATCCTTAGGAGGCCTGTGAAAAGAGAAGGAATGGAAATGCTGAAGCGACGCGGGGTAGAAATCAATCTGCGCGAACCGTCCCTTCATCCTCTTCCCCGTTCCACGTCTTCCCCGATCCTGTCGCCCTTCACAACACCCCCAGTCGCCCAACCATTTTCTCTATCTGCCAATAATGCCTTTCACTCTGTCACCCCCCCCCCCCCCCCCCAACCCCACACAACCAATTCAACCCAGGAACAGACCTAAAAACAGGTCTAGTTTCAATGCAAATTCGCGGGAGCGATCCATAAAAGACCCGTTGTCTGTTGATTTTTTTTTGCGCAACATTTCCTCGTTTTTGAATATCCCAATAAAATGTTGAACTTGTTGCACGATCCGCCCGTCACTTACCGTCTGATGAGCTCCCTTCTTATTTATTAAAAAAAAAAAAAAGCTGCAAATCCCTACACAACGGTTCATAATTTTGTATAGAACACCCTTCTGTTACAGATAACAGCTCTCTGTATGGAACACCCTTCTGTTAACAGTTCACAGCTCTCTGTATCAAACCCAGCTTGATGCCTCCATACACGGTGCTCTTTAGGGGAAATTTTATGGCGGCATCGCGGAATGCTCCGGAGGGTCTCAACAATTCAGAAAAAATTCGAACTGTTTAAAAATGCGAGAAAACTCACACGTCAAAATAAACTTTTCCGAGATGGGGATATTCATGATATTTCAACCCGTATTTTTCACACCTTGGAGTCGAGTGACAGTAAAGCCGAGCTTCGAGGACCAGCTAGAGCCTAAAAGGTACCCATATACCAAATTTCGTGGATTTTGGTTTCCATGGGAACTAAGGAAAAAGCCGCGGACGGTGTACGGCGGACTGACGAAAATACTTTGGTTTATTATTTTCAATAATGAACCTTTGGAATCGATCATGAAAAACTTTTTTAGCCCCCCCCCCCCCCCCCCAAATTATATGGTTTTCGTTTCAAGGGACGTAGAATACCTATCGAATAAAAATATTCCCGTCCGTCCGCCGTACGCCGTCCTTTTTTCATCCCACATCAACAATTTCCCTTCAGTACTTCATTTATGTTGCTTTTTGCCACTTTAGCTACTGCTTGTCATCGACAGAATTATCTTAGCAACATTTAACACGTGATTTAGGTAGGTACCTAGTAACGAGTACGGGGTTAGGTGCTAACCTACGGAGGGTTTGTGATCTACATAATATGTATAGAGTAGTACATATTATATTATATAGACAGGTTATCTATACAGACAGCTGTAATCTGTAACAGAAGGGTGGTCCTTACAGAGCTGTAAAGAAGGCTGTGATCTATCTGTAAAGAAGGGTGTCCTATAAAAAATAATAAACAATTGTGAAGGATTTGTAGCGTTTTTATTCGATATTCGTATTCTACGTCCCTTGAAACGTAAAAATAATTTTCCATGGTCGATTCCAAAGTTTATTTATTGAAAATAACAAACCCAAATCAACTCGGTCGAAAAGAACCGCCTACAACGCGACACGTGATCCTGAGAGGCTTAAAATAACTGGGAAGTTCGACATTTTTGTTTCGGTTTCCCTGCGTCAGCAGACGTCCCCACGTAGGTGCATGTCACTTCAGTACCTCGTTCCTCGCAAGTTCAATGACTTAAGGGCGTCTCTGAATTATTGTAAGGCAATACGCAAGGCTCTGGATCGTTGCAATCAAATCGACTACACAAATCGATTTGGTGCTTTTAAGCGAGTGATTCTATAAGCGGGTTGGCAGGCACCAACTATACATTTCGAGAGAAAAATCCCTCTTCCTCAAATAGCCCCTTCATTCTCATTGCGTCATATTCGGTAAAGCGCTAAACGACTTCGGAGTGGGCAAATTACCCACGAGGTAAAGATCATTCCGTCTATGATTCATTGTGGGTAAAAATAAATAAATGAAAATGATGATAATACGCAATGTGAAATGCGCTTCTAAAGTACGTAATGAACAAATTTTGTTTACAAATGGGGTCCTGAGACTAATAACTGACTCCTGGACGCCTTGGGAGAAGTTCAGACTGCGACTTACTTGAAAATGAATAGCTCGACCGTCAGGAACACAAGAAAAGCTCGAGAGGAGAAAGAAATGTTCCTTCAGAACAAAATTGTGCAGTTGACAGAGCGTAAAATTTCGTCGGTGGAATATGTCAAAAGCGTCTCACGGAAATTTCCAACCCAGGGTTTGGCGAAAAAAGCTTTGCTCTGATAGCAAGCTCTGATGAAATGAACTTTACCCCCCCACCCAATGGACGATATTAACAAGTCACCACTAGTTGACAGTGTCCACAAAAATGTGTAACCCTACCTCCTGATCAGGAACCAGTCCTAAGTTTAGAAACAGTTGAGTAAACTCAACTTTTTAACAGTGAGGGCTGTTCTCGATACATTTTTTCTTCCGGTGGAGACAGGATCGGTTTGGGGAAGCCTAATCGATATCTCTTCTTAACCGGTGATAATCTCGTTGGCCTTGGAGGGGGATTCTCGAGGATCCACCCCACTGTTACACTCTGTCACATGGTAGCAGAGCGTGGTTCGGTAGTACGAGCTGAGCACTTCACCATACTCCATCCTATTTTTTGGGCTTACAAGAAGGATAAATCCAAAGGTTTCCCAGAAGGATTCCTGTACTAACAAACTGTCCCTTTGATAATACATACATCTATTGGCTTCCCCACCCCCTTTCCAGTGTCAGTATAATTAAAATATACTGAGCTCATTAGAAGGCGATTGATGCACCTCCATCCCAACGATGGAGGTTGATCACCTAGAGGTTGCCCAGATGAGCACAATTCACTGGACAACAACCTCTGACAAAATTATCCGCCAATACTCGTATGTAGGAGCTTTGTTCTCCACCAGTAAAATATCATTGAGGTAGTACCATTACGATGGAGGTTAGTCACATTGAAGTTGTTCAGATGTCTTTTCCTGAACCAGAACTTCATACTACTTTTCATTCCCCTTTTCCCTCTCATACTTCTACTACCCAGAAGTATGTCATGTGGGGAGGAGTGTAACAGTGTGGGCTGTTCTCGATAAATGTTTTCTTCCGGTGGAGACGGGATCGGTTTGGGGAAGCCTAATCGATATCCCTTCTTAACCGGTGATAATCTCGCTGGTCTAGGAGGGGGACTCTCGAGGGTCCACTCCCACTGTTACAGTCTGTCACAACTTCAAGGGAGAAAGCAGAGCGAGCAGGTCCGCAATTCAGACGTCCTCATTTCCGAAGAGGATCCGCAATGGGCAATTTCACCGGATTTCTTTTATTTTCTTGAATTAGAGATCTCGGCGAGTGCTTTCCGAAAAGGTGCTACATGAGGGGTATACGACGATCGAAAGCGGACGGTAAACCAGTGGAAAGAAAATGAAATGACGTCACAAGTAAAGGCCCTCACCACCGCGTCCGCCTGGTGGGGGGGGGGGGACCCTCAGCGCCATCCACTAATGACGTCATTTCGTTTTCTTTCTGTCTATTTGTTGCCCAAGCTAAACGCAGTTTTGTGATGAAAATCAGCAGCGGAGGGTTTCCAAGGGTGCTAAATCCGATTCATTCATCAAAAATCAGATGAAAAATAAAAATACCAACTCACGGAAATTGCCCAAACAAAACAGATTGGAAGCGCTGCTTGGGAATTTACAGCAACATCAGGTGTTTTTGACCTCTGTCGACTTCAGTATATATTATTATGAGCGAATTTTTTATGTTGGTTACATAATTATGTTTTACGATTCTTAACGATGTTTTGGTTTGAACTAGCATTTTCCGGTCTTGGGTCACACCATTCCTCGTTGCCACTTCTGGAGAATTTATTCAAATGTTAGGTGATTTCAGCGATTTTTTATATAATATAAAACCTCATCAATTCATCGAATTTAATTAGACAGTTTTTGTAGTAAGCCATCTTACGATGTGAAATAATAAGACAAGAAATAAACCTTCAGTTTACCGCCAATTTATATTTTAGCACGAAGCTTTTCACTCAAATTCTGAGCACCCTGAGGATGCGTACGACGTGAAATAATAAGACAAGAAATAAACCTTCAGTTTACCACCAATTTATATTTGTTCGACTCAAGGTTTATTTCTTATTATTTCACATCGTATAAAATCTTGCATTTGATCCCACTCTCGTAGAGAAAAAATACCTTCTGGCAGTAGAAATGGCATTGTTATGTCTCGATTCACTGTTCTACGAGTACTATACCAGTTTTAGTGTTTTATATAGATGTTTAGTGGTTTTCAGCCATTTTTACCGGTTTTGTCCCACAAAAACTCACATTTCACCCAAATAATCGTTTAGAGTGACACGTGAATAAATACATAACTAAATAGAAATTTTCGCCAAACTCAAGAGATGGTTTCTGAATGCTCTAAAATTTGTAGAAGCGAAAAAATTCGAGCAAGTATTAAAACACTGCGAAGTCCTTGTCACATGGGTTTATTATTCTATTGGACATACCTACAGAAATGCTAGAAGTACATTTATTGTTTCTCTCATGTGCAATAATTTAAATAGCTGTTTTTTATGGATTTCACAAATTTTGGCACCGAAAAAAACGAATCTCCTATCTTTTACAAATTATCCTTGATCATTGATAGTACCATTTAATTGTCTTGATTCACCTGCTGTTACTACTTACCCACTACCTTACTACTTACTACTTGCTGTTACTTAGTGTTATTATACAGATTATCGTGATTTCAGACAATTTCCCAGGTTTTTGACTAATAAAAAATGAATTTTGGGAAATGAACCTTCGTTACAGCCTCAATTCTTCACTCTTTGGTCAAAATCAACTTCATATTCGGACTTCTAAAAAACATGGAAAACGATACCTAACCGGCTCATGTTCACCAGAAAACCCTATTTTTACACCCATTTTTCACCTGGACACCTTTGGGTATATTCCGATCGGGCTGCCAAGCTTCGGAGCACAACTAGGACGCAAATGTGAACCCAAATGGGGACCCAAACATGAGCGGAAGAACGACGATTTTGGACCAAATTATAACGTAAATTTAAGGCTCAAACTTCGTTACAACCTCAGTTTTCCACTCTTTGGTCAAAACCGACTTCAGAATTCGGTATCCTCGTCCTAAAAAACATGGAAAATGATACCTCACAAGCTCATGTTACTAAAACACAAAAAGTACCTATTTTTATAGACATTTTCACTCATAACACCCCTGGGTACATTCCGATCAGGCTGCAAAGTTTCGGGACACAACTAGGGCCCAAATGGAGCCTGCGTGCGAAAGAACGAATTTTTTAGACCGAAATTAGAGTAGGTATGGGCGGGTAGGTAGGATACGTGGACGGAAATTGCATTTTTGGAATCAACGCACATTGAAACGTAAAAGAAAAAATTTTGAGGGGGTGTTATACAAATTTTTTGCTTAGCGAATACATAGACAGGTGTGTTATAATTCACAGAATAATAAACCAAAACTTTGGACCCCAGTGACGTCATCTTCGAAAATTCGGGAAAAGTAAATCACCAGCACCAACCTATGGGTTGTAATGCGAATAAATTCCAACTGGAGATTCATGGACATCAAAACCTGTTTGCGACGCAGGCTGATAAGCTCTTTCCACGACAAATTTATGATAAGCGATGCAAACCATCCGGGAAACTGCCGCCTCCAAATGGGCCGGGTCAGAGGTTTAGAGGTAATGGCAGACGGCGAAAGTGGAAGGGACGCGCGGAGGGCTTAACGGAAACAATATGGTAATTCGGAAATTAGCAGGACGGATGGTAACCCGAGGAATGAAGTGGGGAGGTTTCACGTCCTTCCAACTTCAGGTTTACCAACGTTATTTCGGGTGTCAGCTTCAACTGAGGGCCCTCTCCTTTACTTTATAGGGTTCATTATCATTTTCGAGAGGGGGTCGCCGAAGGTGGACTCGAAGATTACAGAGTTTTCTTCAAATATTAACTGAGAGGCTGATGTTAATTATAATTTGATGTTTTGCTTCCAACTCTACAGAGTTTACAGAGTTTTCTTCAAATGTTTAACAGTGTGGCTGATGATAATTGTAATTTTGATGTTTTGCTTCCCACTCTACAAAGTTCACAGAGTTTCCTTCAAATTTTTAACAGAGTGGCTGATGTTAACCATAACTTGATGTCTTGCTTCCAACGCTACAAAGTTTACAGAGTTTTCTTCAAATTTTCAACAGAGTGGCTGATGTTAATCATAATTTGATGTTTTGATTCCCACTCTACAAAGTTTACAGAATTTTATTCAAATTTTTAACAGAGTGGCTGATGTTAATCATAATTTGATGTCTTGCTTCCCACGCTACAAAGTTCACAGAGTTTCCTTCAAATTTTTAACAGAGTGGTTGATGTTAACCATAACTTGATGTCTTGCTTCCCACGCTACAAAGTTTACAGAGTTTTCTTCAAATTTTCAACAGAGTGGCTGATGTTAATCATAATTTGATGTTTTGCTTCCCACTCTACAAAGTTAACAGTTTCCTTCAAATTTTTTACTGAGTGGCTGATGTTAATTATAATTTGATGTTTTGCTTCCCACTCTACAAAGATTACAGAGTTCCCTTCAAATTTTTAACAGTGTGGCTGATGTTAATTGTAATTTGATGTTTTGCTTCCCACTCTACAAAGGTTAGGTACAGAGTTTTCTTCGAATTTTTAACAGAGTGGCAGATGTTAACCATAATTTGATGTTTTGCTTCCCACTCTACAAAGTTTACAGAGTTTCGTTCAAATTTTTAACAGTGTGGCTGATGTTAATTGTAATTTGATGTTTTGCTTCCCACTCTACAAAGTTTACAGAGTTTCCTGCAAATTTTTAACAAAGTGGCTGATGTTAATCGTAATCTGATGTTTGGCTTCCCACTCTACAAAGTTTACAGAGTTTTCTTCAAATTTTCAACAGAGCGGCTGATGTTAATTATGATTTGATGTTTTGCTTCCCACTCTACAAAGTTTACAGGGTTTTCTTCAAATTTTTAACAGAGTGGCTGATGTTAATTGTAAGTTGATGTTTTGCTTCTGACTCTTACCAAGTTAGCGGAGGCCTTGGGAGCACTTTGGGAGGGAATCTTTTCTTTTTCTTCGCAAATTAAAATTTCCACTCCCGTTTTGGACTTAGGACAAATTTGGTTCCGTGCCTGTCTGTCCAACGTCTGCACATTCCAGAGAACAGTCAACATGTTCTGAAATTTTGAGGATAGGTGCGAGTTGGGCCCTAAATGGGGCCGTACGAATTTTCGAAATTGAACTGTAACGGCACATACGGGAAATTCTTGTAGCACACTTAACGATCCGAAATGAGCCGTATTTTTCCCTTCGATTTTCAGTATGAGGAGTATCCATGACTTCAGTTTATATTTTTGAATAGAATTAGAGTCCACTATAAGAATTTTGAGACCAACCACATTCTCCTATGATGAATAGTTCTTTTTCAATGAGCTTTCACAATTTTGGCAACAAGTGACGTCACACTGGGCAAGAGCGTCCCGCCCTGGCGGGAGGTATTCAATGACGTCACTTGCTGCCGAAAATTTAAGGCTCATAGAAAAAGGCTTTATTTGTAGTATTAGAATGAGGTTGGTCTGAAAATTCTTAGAATGGAACCTACTTTCATTTAAAAATGGGTAAGCAATATAAACTGAAGTCATGGGTGCTCCTCGTTACTATGTATACTTATGGATAAAACCCCGTTCTGACACACTCCTCCCCAGGAGCGAGCAAAAAAAATTGAAATTTCGAAAATTATAAATTTGGACTTAATTGAAAGGGCGTTTGAAACATTCTAAGGTGACGAATAGGTGTACGAATCACAGCAAATAATCCGCCTTGTATTTTGTGTTCGTTTTTTATATTTTTCAAATAATGATAAATTTATGTGACACAACATTTCCCCGTCCGTTTTAGCCAACATTGACTTCAAGCTGGAAATTTGCAGAGGCATTTTTTACCTAGGTACTAGTAGTGTTTGAGTACAGTAGAAGTCGCTTAGTAGAAGGTGGTTAAAGGAATAAGTCGGATATAAGGGTAGAAACAGGTCCCGATCGTCTGTTTGTAAAGACAAAGGGAACTGGCCTGTTATAGTGATCAAAAGGACGGTTATAGTGATAAGTTTTTGAGTTTCTGGGTGCCAAAAGTCGGCGAAATAGGTAAAAATGGCTGAAATATCTCAAATTGGTATAATATATTTATATCCACCAGGACTGGTACCTACCTATTGAATGATGATCCGAAACAGAAGATAACTAAGGGCCGGTTTCACCAACGCGGATTAAGCCATCGATTCTGAGAAAAGACAGTTTCACGAACGCCTAACCTCGGAATAACTCGCGCCAACGGGGCATTAAAGTTAATACCTCGTTTCAGGTGGTTTAAACCTCTGATCTACGGCTGATCTCCGATTCTTCGCCAGGCCATCGCCATTTTGAAATCTATTTTATCAGTGCTTTTCTTACTTATCAACTTGCATCAACATTTAGTGCGATGAATAGTTTCACTGAAGTGTTTGAGTCATCCTCGGATGATGATTTCAATGAACTTCTGGAAGTGGCCGTGCCCAGACGTCGGATAATTTGCGAAAGGGTCGAGCATTTCCACAAGTGGGATGACGGCGATTTTGTCGCGAGGTTCCGCCTTCCCAATGAAGGGATAAGCTTCGTGCTCGATGCAATAGAAACCCTTCTAGTTTTCGAAACAGAATGGTGAGTCCAACCAAAAATGTGTAATAAATATAATTTTACACCAAACCAGGTAGGCAACAACGTCGGACCCATCATTATTTATTTCCTCGAGTAGGTACACAAACCTTCATATTATGTGGTAGGTACTTGCAGACTGCGTTAATAAGTACATGTATAACTTCTTCTGCATACAGCGAATTATTGTAAAAAAGTAGATACCTTTTATACAAGAGCCTAGTATAGGCTACCTATCTATAATTTATTACAAGAGCATTAGGTAGAATGGCAATCAGCTCTCTCGAAAGATGATCTTCTGTAGTAATGACAGAGTGGAGTGAAGTGGAAGTTCTCAGAATGACAGAGAGACAGAGGCATACAAAAATCGCGAAACTTCCACACCTGGTTACTATTATACAGTTTAATGTCTCCACAACAACGGATGGCGGACAAAACGTAATTATCCATAGAAGAAATATCGGAGATCCACCACTCTTGGATGAGCATCCCTCCTCCATGTCATCTGCAATACGGGATTGGTGTTTCTGGGGATAGCAATGCTGATGCAAACTAAACAATCTCGGCCCAAGTTCGGCTAAACCGCGGATCAGAAACGTTGGTGAAACTATCGAAGCTCTGAACCGTGGATCAAATTTGAATCCAGGATTTATTGATACCTGGTTTAAGCTGCGTTGTTGAAACCGGCCCTAACTATCTACAGGTTTTAATAGATTTCCTAATAAAAATAATTAATCAAAATTGGGTCAATTCGAGGGGTGTGGGGAGGGGGTCACGATTCGCCAATATCGGTAAAAATGGCTAAAATCACCGCAAAGTATATTCAGTAGAAGTCACTTATAGAGATTGGTCGCGTACGGTATTGTTTCCGGTCGGTCCCAATTCGATCTCTATAAGCGGCTACTACTGTGAGTAGGATTTAGTGGTTTTATTGGCGAAATAAAACTTGGCATTTTCCGACTCCCTGTAATGCTCCTACGCATACGCTTGCCCTTTGTGAGCTTCTTCCGCACGGTTTAACTGGGATTTACAGAGGGCCGCACATCAAAGGTGCAATAAACAGCTGAGGTAGCAGCAAAGATGGAACTGCGCCTGCAAACCACGTAGCGGTGGCCGGGGTCAGGTTCGACATTAGTTCCACTTTACCCTCAAACCCCCTTTGAGCCTCCATTCTCATCCTATTAGTTCTGATTACCGGCGTATTGAGGAGGACGGGGGGAGGTCGGTAAATGCGATGAAGGGATAGCAGGGCAGGGCTGATGGTACGCTATGGGCCCTGTGGTATGACGTGGGAGAGGGAGTGGTAGAGGGACTACAGCAGCTCTCCTAACCATACTATTATCGCTTGGTTACACATGCCGTTTGTGATTTACTTATTCCATTAACTTAACCCAGTTTCCCTACACCGACTGGAGTTTGCTGGGTGGAGGAGGAGATTCTCCAATATTGGCATTCTGGACCTTTTGGCCGCCTGCTGTGTGATGAGGATCGGGATGGGGGGTCAGGATTAAAACAACAATCCCTCACCCGTTTAAATAGTCGAGGTTAGCATGCTAATAGGGAACAAATAGGCTGTGGAAGCTTTCACTCCTCTCAGAGCCACCTGTTGAGCCTAATCGTCACTTTTTGAGGGAACCAAACGCGAAACTACCTAATTAAACATAGCTACAACTTTTTATCTGTGAACTCAACCCGAACTGACATCCACCGCAAAACAGACGTTAACGGTTGTAGAATTAATTTCTATTTAAAAACGCTGCAAATTATTACACAACGGTTCATTATTTACCTGTATAGATGCCCCTTCTGCGAAGATCACTGCTTTCCGTGGTCAGTACCCTCGAGCTGTCCCCAAGAAAGCCCTAAATGGAGTAGTGGAGCCGGACCCGGGAATTAAAGTTTAATACAAATGCGCGGGATTCAATCATTAACTAATTATTTGTAGTTATTCATGAAGCATAGAGTAAATAATCCGCCGTATCATCCATATCTACTTTAATTATGGTCTAAAAAAATGCGTTCTTTCGCGCAGAGGCTCCATTTGGGCCCCAGTCGCGTCCCGAAACATTGCAGCCCGATCGAAATATACCCAAGGGGGTTATGGGTGAAAAATGGGGGTAAAAAGGGGGTTTTTGGTGTTTTAGTAAGTAAGTAAGTTCAAGTAAGCTTGTGCTGTATCGTTTTCCATGTTTTGTAGGACGAGGAGACCGAATGCGAAGTCGATTTTGACCCAAGAGTGGAAAAATGAGGTCCTAACGGCGTTTCAGCCTCAAATTTACGTTAAAATTTGGTCTAAAATCGTCGTTCTTCCGCAAACATTTTGGGTACCCATTTGGGAACACATTTGGCTCCTAGTTGTGTCTCGAAGCTCTGCAGCCGATCGGAATACACCCAGGGGTGTTAAGGGTGAAAATTTTGCGTAAAAATAGGGTTTTTCGAGGTTTTTTGAGGTTTTAGTGAACATGAGATTGTGTGGTATCGTTTTCCATGTTTTTTTGGGCGAGAAGTCCGAATATGATGTTGATTTTGACCAAAGACTGAAGAATTGAGGTTGTAACGAAGGTTCAGCTCCCAAAATTCATTTTTTATGAGTCAAATACCTGATGGGAAATTGTCTGAAATCACCATCAATTTGTATTATAACACTAAAAGTAGTATCAACAGGTGAATCAAGACAATTAAATGGTACTATCAATGATCAAAGATAAGTGTTTAAAAAATGGGAGCCTAGGTAATTCTGTTTTCGAGAAACAATAAATTAACAGCCAGCATGTCTGCAGGTATGTCCAATAGAATCATAAACCCACGTGACAAGGACTTTGCAGCGTTTTTTTCCAAAATTGCTTTTTTTGTGTTTGTTGTTTCGTCAGAATAGCATAAATATTTGTTTAGTTCTTCCATGGTACACCGTAGCAGACGTTCCGCTACGGATGTGCTCACCTCAACGTCGTGGATTATATAAAACAAGCTGTATCAATTAAAAGGCGGCAATGACGTCATTATAACTTCAAAATTAATTAAAAATTAACTGTCTCTGTCTTGTCTAAATGAGAAATATGTCCATCTCATCTTAGCCTGTAAGTAGGTGCTATCTCTGCTTTCAGATGTGAAAAAAAAATAAAAAAATAAAAAAATAATAAATAAATCACTTGATCTGATAGAACATCCAGAACAGACATTGTTCAACTTCCAAATACTTGTACAGCATCAGCAAAATCCGTGAAGCTGGCACGAACGACTACAAGTTTGTTGAAATGAGAACTTTTAATTTCATTCCAGATCAAGAGATTCGGGCCAAATCATCCAAATTGCAACAAATAGGATCGTGTTTTAAGAATTCATTTGAAACTAGATTACCGGTACATTTAAATAGTCAGAACAGAATATTGTATTGTAACAAGCGCCCTCAGAGCCTCATATAATTGTGATTATATTGCTTGACTGGCGATAAGGCTAAGCCAGGCTGGGATAACATATGGTTTTTCATTATTCATTCTAATTTTATGAAGGAAAACCCTTACAACAGGTATGATTTTAAAGCTCGAGGGCACTCACGAATTATTTTTTTCAACATCAACTTTCACGTTCGGCTGTTATTTCTACAAGGGCCAGTACAACAGAAATAACAGGTTGAATTAAAACATACGAGGAACATCCGCAGCTGCCTTCCAAGCTCAACCTTCTTCCCTCGAATGAGTTCAGGAAGTTCAGTTTATTCAGGTGTTCGCTTTTTCCACAACTCCCCCCCCCCCCCCCCCCTTGCAGTGAACTAGTTGGTTCATAGCGTCCAATCTTGATTTAAAAAAGTTTAGATGGAAGACTGAGGAGTTGGGATAACAGGGTGAACAGCAGTGTTATATCGTATTTTCGCTGTACTCTCGATTTTCTCTCATAATAACGAACGTACGGCTCATAATGCAGTAATCAGAATTGTATGGTCCATGGAAAAGTAGCTCAAGTTTGTAGGCAGCCTACAAACCCCCTATGTCCCTATGGCCCTTTCCTCAAAACAAGATCTATTCCTGGTCAGTCCCAAGTATTATTCATTTTTGCCTTTCACAATTTGCGACACTTCATATTGATTTTTCGCGGTTCTGTAGGAGTTGAAGCGTCGATTATGATATTATACGTTCTACAGCAAATTCGTGAAAATAATACATTATTTTGTTCCTCATTACCGGAAGGTAGGGAAGCCTTGGATTCGTGATTGAGTTTAAAAAAAAAAGTATATCTTCAAAAATGACAATTTCCACTATAATTTACATTTCAGACACCAAGTAACATTTTTGGTTCCGTCTTTTGGTGTCTGTCTGTAGTATATTCCTTTTAACGCCCATAACTACCCGAAATCATGGTCGAAATGGGCTGAAATTTGGAGGTTAGGTGCGGGTTGGGTGGTAGATGGTCCCATACCAAAATCACTGAAAAAGGTACTGCAACTTTCGTCTGCGCATGCGCAAACATGAAATACTTGAAACACCCATAACCCTTGAAAAATCGTTGAAATGAGTTCAAACTTGGATGATCGATCAGGAATAATACTTTGTTAGTTTCATATGAATTTCATTGGAATCGCAATGTAACTTTCGTCTGCGCATGCGCGAACGAAATGACCATTTCCTTATAACGCTTATAACTACGCGAAAAATAGTCGTAGAGAGATGAAACTACCCAACTAATTCTGTTAGTCCATGTGACCTGAATCGATTAGTCATTAACCCATGCATGGATACTCCTCCTGCCCTCTGAATGAACCTAACCAACTATTTTATACGTTCATGTGATTCAAGTGGGGTAGCCATGCTGAGCTATACTGCCAAATTCGCAGACGTGTTTTTAATATATCCAATGTCGACTGAAAATTACACTTCTCATGTCACTATAGGTAGCACTTCCAAACCAATTT
Organism: Leptopterna dolabrata; assembly: GCA_954871275.1. NCBI lineage: Eukaryota > Metazoa > Arthropoda > Insecta > Hemiptera > Miridae > Leptopterna > Leptopterna dolabrata. Next base: position 4,986,619 of record OX940983.1, read on the forward strand.
CGTACACCCAAACCGAATTTCATCGATCAAACAAATTTCATGCACCCTCCCAAATTTAAAGTTAATTAATTTTATCATCTGCGAAAATAATTCATGTTGGCAATTTTTGGCCACTAACAAGAAGTATCGAACCAGGAATAGTTCATGTTCATGTTATTGTCTGTTTCCGTCATCTGTAAAAATACATCAAAGCTCCAGTTCATCAATCTGCAAAAAGCACAGATATGTGCATAAAACTACTAAATTTATATAAATCACAATAAGTAGGTAGTTGAAAAGTCTAGGTACCTACCTACCAACTTTCATAGAGCATGATGAGCTTGATAAGAGCATGATTACGAATTGCTGGGTCAGGAAAAACGACCTCCTCCGATATTTGACGACCTAAACTGTAAGAGTACCTGCTGGGTCGTTAAACTATATAATATGCCTTTCCTCCAAATACGGTTAGGTATTTTGAAATAGAAGAAAATTAAATAGGTGAAAAAAGTATCATAAAATGGCATTAGAGGTCGTCATTTCACCGTCTCTTCTCAAGTTATGAAATAAACTCATGAAAGCAGGACGTAGGTATGTGGGACAGGAAATTGTGTTTACTCCCTCGCACACACCCCTCGAACTTTGCCGATGCTCCACCTCTTTGTTCACATATTGCTTTTTCTTCACTGAAAGTTAATTTCTGCCTGGAGCATTTTATTGCACGGTGTTGTATTGTTTGAGTAAAAGGCAGGTGAAGTTGATATCGGTAGCCTCGAATCGGTATGCAATTCTATTATGTTAGTTTAACTTTGCTGAGATGGCAACTACGAAATTACACCAGTTGAAAATGTCAAAATCCGATACTTACCAAAAAACGATCGAAAGGCCTTGTCACATGGGTTTATTATTCTATTGGATATACCTACAGAAGTTTTGGCTGTTCATTTATTGTTTCTTTCATGTGCAATTTTTGAAATGGCAAGTTTTGATGGTTTCCAACAATTTTGGCCCCAAAAAAACACGAATTAGGATCGGTTTTTTTTAAACAGCTTATTTATGATCATTGACAGTACCATTTAATTGTCTTGATTCACCTGTTGATACTACTTCTGGTGTTATTATACAAATGTATGGTGATTTCCGACAATTTCCCAGGTTTTTTTAACTCATAAAAAATGAATTTAGGGAGCTTAACCTTTGCTACAACCTCAATTCCTCACTGTTCGGTCAAAATCAACTTAATATTCGATCTTCTTGCCCTAAAAAAAATGGAAAATTATATCTCACAAGCTCATGTTCACTAAAACCTGAAAAATCCCTCGAAAACCCCTATTTTTACACATTTTTCTCCCATAATACCCCTGGGTGTATGTCGATCGGGCTGCCGAGCTTCGGTACACAGTTAGGACCCAAATGTGTTCCCGAATGGGGACCCAAACTGTGTGCGGAAGAACGACGATTTTAGACCAAAATTTAACGTAAATTTAAGGTTGAAATTTCGTTAGAGCCTTGATTTTCCACTCTTTGGTCAAAATCGACTTCATATTCGGTCTTCTCGACCCAAAAATATGGAAAACGATACCTCAAAAAGCTCATGTTACTAAAACACAAAAAATACCTATTTGTATACCCATTTTCACTCATAACACCCCTGGGTATATTCCGATCTGGCTGAAAAGTTTCGGGACACAACTAGGGCCCAAATGGAGCATGTGTGCGAAAGAACGACTTTTTTAGGCCGAAAATGAAGCCGGTATGCATGATACGGCGGACGGACATTGCAATTTCTGAATCTGCGCACCTTGAAACGCAAAAGAAACAAAATTTGAGGTGTTATAAAAATTTTTTGCTGAGCGAATATTATTCACAGCGTGTATTATTCACGGAATAATAAACCAAAACATATTAAAATTTCAGCAGAAAGTCATTTAAAAGGACACTCACGAAATTCATGAAACAGACTGTCACTCACGGCAACGGAACGACACGCATGAAATTCATTCAGAATGTCATTTAAAATTTTAGCAGAATGCCATTTAAATGATGTTCTAAGTTGATACAATGTTAAGCTAGTAGGTACCTGGGTACTTTCCGTTATACCCCCTCAGGCGTGCATGATTTCTGTCATTCAAACTTGGAATCACTCACATAGTGTACAGGGGAGTAGAGGACCCCCCCCCCCCCCCCCCAAGGAGGGAGGACCCCCTGGGAGGGGAGGGGGGATTTTATTCCTGATAATAAATAAAGAAAAAACGCTGCAAATCCCTGCACAACGGTTTATTATTTTGTATAGAATACCCTTGTGTTACAGATCACAGCTCTATGTGTAGATAACCCGTCTATATAATATGATATGTACTAGTATATACATATTATGTAGATCGCAGACCCTCCGTAGGTTAGTACCTAACCCCGTACTCGTTACTAGGTACCTACCTAAATCACGAGTTAAATGTTGCTAAAATAGTTCTGCCGATGACAAACAGTACCTAACAAAAAGAAACACACATAATGAAGTTCTGAAAAGAAATTGTTGATGAGGAGTGAAAAAAGTTGCAAAAGTACCTACCAACAAACTCCAGCCCCTTCTACGTAGATGGTATAATGAACCGTTGTGTAATAATTTACCGTTGAGTAATGATTTACCGTAGTAATAATTTACCCATCAATAATACTTCAACGTTTGTTCAAGTTTCACTACCTCAACAAACTCCAAAAGAGCCATCATTTTTCAAATTAAATAATATCACAGAACAACCAACTCGACTTCATACTCCGCCAATATAATCAGGTGATCCCTACCAATGATTTTATCTCCGCCAAATTTCCTATTGTGGGCGCGTCTCTGGTTACGAGATTTGGTTTGAATTGTGTACAATTTCATTCACACTGGAGTCGAAAATGCCTGTCGGTGCAAACTTCGGGGCCTTACTGTGAACGAACGGCTGGACGTACGATGCTCCGGATGGTCTTAAAAAACTCGCAAGTTCCAGAACTATTTAAAACCGTAAAAATATTTACGTAAAAAAATTGTATAGGCGTTTTGAAAATTTCAACCCCTATTTTGAACCCCTTAGAGATGACTCACAGTAACGTCGAGCTTCGAGGACCAACTAGACGCCGAACGGAACCTATAACCCGAATTTCATCAATTGTTTTTCATGGTAACTAAGAAAAGTGGCCCGTACGGCGTACGGCGGACAGACAGAAATATTATTATTGCAGTTTTGGATTCTACATATCTTGAAACGTAAACCATCAAATTTTGAGGGGGGGTAAGAATTTTTTTTTTCATGCTCGATTCCAATGGTTCATTATTGAAAATAATAAACCAAAATTACCGATTTTATTGGAAGTTGGAAATTTCTATTTGCATTTCATGAAACAAAATGGCGTTCCTGTTGCATTGCCTCCAGGTTTATTATCATGAACGTGTTCATCATGAAAGTAACCTTTGAGAAGAGATTAGCAACCCACATACACACCATACACTGGGCAGACATCCAAATCAAAACAAGCTGGAGACGCCCGGGGTCTTTCCCCGCCCCTAACCGATGGCTTTAACCTGCCCCAAATGTACCTAAGCCTACGAAAGCGTGATAGAAAGATGTTCCAATTCCTAAAACCAACGGGCGGGCGTGGGGCGAACCAAATCGAGCCCGTGTGTGTGTGTGTGTGTGGCTGGTGGGGGGGGGGGGGGGTATAACGGAAAAGTACCTGATGGCGGTTCATAGTCGAAAAAATATGGATCCGAAAATTTGTTCATGTTGACCAAAGCGGAAAATTTCAGCTCAATTTACATAGGTAGTTGGATTCAGCTCTAGAAATCACGTACGATTTTGTGGAATTGCATTTTTGAAGTTTTGACTACCTACATAATATTATTTACGAAGGCTTACAGAAGTTACGATGAACGTTGGATCTCCTTGTCTCTGAATCTTAGCCACTTTGTTATCATTCAATATATACCTACCTACAACATAATATTCTTCAACATTAATTAATAAACATCAATGTAAATAATGATACATTCCCCCTAACCGAATTTTCTCATCTAAACACCTGTGTGAGTTTCCTTTGTCAATTTGTTTGAAAGCCTGAAATCGAGTAGTGCTGTTGATATTTTTGGAACTACCTCGTTTCTTTCCTAGTGATAAGTCTTGAAATTTATATTATATTTTCTAAAAATCCGCGTTTCAAAAATGGGGTGAGAGGTATCGGAAAGGTCATACGGAACACTTTGAAAAGTAAATCCGGGGCGAAAGGAAAAGTATATAATATTATTGTGAAGTAATTCTTTTTCGAGGGTACGAAAGGGGTGGGGAAAGGGGGCGGGGGTCCGAACGAGATTGTGAAAAGTTCGTTTTTCTCTTCAAGGGCGGAGAGTTTGCGATGATAAGGGTGAAAAACCCCGGAAAAGTTCATTCTTTTTGAATCAACATTCGGAAAAACTTCCGGAAACCCTTTTTCTTTTTTCTCCCGGGAGTTTCTCTCTTTTTCGGTATATTATTTCGGAGCCATTAGAATTAAGCGGTTGAGCGGATCCTTCACTCGAATCCAAAGGTATCGATTTGAGATTACCCTGTCTTGCGGTGTTGATGTGTTCATAATGCGCTTCCAATCTAGCGAACTCCAAATCCTTGTGACCATCGTTATAATTATCATCACCCAAAAGATTTGTATGATGCCGATACGTACAACAATAATCCCCATAATATAATAATACTAGCAAACTAACCAAAAAAGCACGCAGAATCGAATTAATTGGGGGGAAAACCTCCAGTTTACGAAAATAAATAACGCTGCGTACTATTACTCAACGGTTTATTATTTACCTTTATAGATGCCCATTCTCCGTAGATCACTGTTTTCTGCGGTCAATACCAAGCAATACTCAACCTTCAGGGAAGCCCTAAATCAAGTACTGCAGCCGGCCGGGCAATTAAAATTTCAAAAATTATATGCGGATTCAAGAATTCTATCATTAATTTATTTGTTGTTATTCGTGAAGCATAACGTTTGTTGAAGTTACGAGTAATCATAAACAAAATTCAAAATAACCATCATAACCACCAAAATAACCATTCTTCAGATGAAATAATTTCACGGAACAACCAACTCGACTTCATACAGCCATCCGTGATTATAATCAGGTGCTCCCTAGCAATGATATCTGGGCTGGATTTTTACCGTTTCATTCACGATCATGCTGAAGAAGCTTTTCGGTGCAAACTTCAGGGCCTTGCTGTGAACGAACGGCTGGTCGCACAATGCTTCGGGTGGCCTCAAAAATTTCCTAAGTTCGAGATCAACTTGAAAAGTTTAAAAAAATCGAGATAAAGGCACACTGGAAGTTTCAACCCTTCAGAGGTTACTGACAGTAACGCCGACCTTCCCGGGCCAAGTAAGTAGACCCCAAATGGGACCCTCAAACCAAATTTCATTAATTTTCATTCATGGTAACTAAAAAAGCGCGAAGTATGGCGGTTGACGAAAGCGGACCAACAGACATTTTTTTTTTCAGTCCAAGGTTGAAAATAACAAACCAATTCTTAACGGTGCTGACAATGTTAACAGCTAGCAACGTAAACACTTCACAACAAAAACAAATTAACCCTGACGTCCCTAGGGACCATTGCTCCTTGGAATGGACAGTGGGTAGGCTACTTGTTGTAAAACGGTATAGCAAAGTGTGTGCCAAGTTGTACCTAATAATATATTATTTTTCCATAAGATTTTCTTTTCCGTAGGGAACGTGCTGAAACGTAAGCGACGTGAAACGTATCCTCGGTAGTATAGTGGTCAGTATCCCCGCCTGTCACGCGGGAGACCGGGGTTCGATTCCCCGCCGGGGAGAATAATTTTTTTTTCCTAACCCACTTACTCAGTGAGTTACCGTAGGTACCTTAAATCACGTTATTCAGCCGTTACCTAGGTATAGTCTCTCAGTTTCGGTTTATTAGCTGTTACATATACTTGTCCATTTTGTCGGGTGCGTTTCCTTAGGCTAGTTAGTAGAATTTTGGTTCATTATTTTCAATAACAAACTAGATTCGAGCATGAACAAAAAAAAAAAAAAATGGATGGTTCACGTTTCAAGGCATATAGAATCAGAAAATGCAAAAAAATTATGTCTGTATGCCGCCGTACTTAGCACTTTTCTTAGTTACCATGAACCAAAATTGACGAAATTTGGTTTGTAGGTCCCGTTCGGCCTCTAGTTTGTCCTCAAAGGTTGGCTTTACTGTCAGTCATCTAAGGGGTTCAAAATAGGGGTTGAAATTTTCAGAACGCCGTAGCTCGAAAACTTTCAATAGAAGGGTATGTTTTTTTACGTTTTTAAATTGATCTAGAACTAAAGAATTTTTTGAGACCACCCGGAGCATTGTACGACCAGCCGTTCGTTTGCACCGAAAAGCTTCGTCAACATGATCTTGAATGCAGCGGTATAAATCCGGCCCATATTATATCTTCGCTAGGGAGCACCTGATTATAATGAAGGATGGCTGTATGAAGTCGAGTTGGTTGCTCTGTGATAATATTTCATTTGAAAAATGACGTATCTTTTGGATTATGTTGATAGGTACTTTTGTAGCTTGAACAAACGTTGAAGTATTATTGATGGGCAAATTATTACACAACGGTTCATTATACTGTATACGTACAAGGGGCATCTATACAGGTAAAGTATTACACAACTTTATCATTTGCCTTATGCTTCATGAATAATTACAAAAAATGATGAATGATGAATTATTGAATCCCGCGCATCTCAACGAAACTTTAATTCCCGGGCCGGCTCCAGTACTCGATTTAGGACTTTCCTGGGAGAGCTCAAGGGTACTGACCACAGAAAACAGTGATCTACGCAGAAGGAGCATCTGTACAGGTAAATCTGCAGCGTTTTTAGGCCAAAATTAAAGTAGATATGGATGCTACGGCGGGCGACGTACAGCGGACGGCCATGCATTTTTGGAATCTACGCACCTTGAAACGGAAAAGAAAAAATTTTGAGGGGGTGTTATACAATTTTTTTGCTGAGCGATTACATAGGTGTATTATTCACGGAATAATAAACCAAAACGAGTGTAAAATAGGGGTTTTCGAGGGATTTTTGCGGTTGTTTTCCATGTTTTTTAGGGCGAGAAGATCGAATATTTGGTTGATTTTGACCGAAGAGTGAAGAATTGAGGTTGTAGCGAAGGTTAAGCTCCCGAAATCCATTCATGGGAAATTGTCTTAAATCACCATCAGTTTGTATAATAACGCTAGAAGTAGTATCAAAAGGTGAACCAAGACAAATAAATGGTACTATCAATGATCAAAAATAATCTATTGAAAGAAATAGCCGAGCCTAATTCGTGTTTTTGGGGGCCAAAACTGGTGGAAACCATCAAAAATAGCCATTTTTTTGAATCTACGCACCTTGAAACGGAAAAGAAAAAAATTTGAGGGGGTGTTATAAACATTTTTTGCTGAGCGAATACGTAGGTGTATTATTCACAGAATAATAAACCAACAGCTGCTTATCACGACAATAACTAGGCATTAAGAGTATTAGGAGTGGCAGGCATCACTCGTATGAGCGATAAGGGATCAGAAACCTCCAACAGGAGACAGGCAGAGCAGAGGCGTTGTCCGACACCAAGTTAACTGAGCCTGGCGTGATCAATGGAACGAAGAGCTGACCCAAACGAGGGCCAACACCCCGCCGTCCTTCCATATGCCCCCGGAGTCGGTAAGTTAATTACATTAGGAGTTCGCGTGGCGGTATCAGATGATCACATGGCGGACGGGAGCATCTGCTTCCCGGCACAGTCCGACTGACTCATCTCGGGCTTGGAAAGAGGGCTCAGAGGGAAACGACGCAGACCTTCAATCACCACGCTCTGCCTCTCACCAATTTCGATTCCCCTTTACAATTTAAAAAATTAACCGTCTTGATCCACGTGTTGACATTTTTTCTAGTGTTGTAAAACAAACTGATGGTGATTTCAGACGATTTCCCAGGTTTTTCACTAATAGAAAATCAATTTTGGGAGCTGAACATTTGGTAGAACCTCAATTTTCCACTCTGGTCAAAATCTTCTCGTCCCCAAAAACATGGAAAACGATACCTCAAAAGCTCATGTTACTAACATGTTACTAAAACACAAAAAGTACCTATTTTTACACACATTTTCACTCATAACACCCCTGGGTATATTCCGATCGGGCTGAAAGGTTTCGGGACACAACTAGGGCCCAAATGGAGCATGTGTGCGAAAGAACGAATTTTTTAGACCGAAAATGAAGCCGGTACACGTGATACGGCGTACGGCGTACGGCGGACGGACATTGCATTTTTGGAATCTACGCACCTTGAAACGGAAAAGAAAAAATTTTGAGGGGGTGTTATAAAAATGTTTGCTGAGAGAAAGATAGACGAGAGTTGCCAAGTTTCGTAGGGGAAACCCGCTGCAAATTATTACAGAAGGGTTTATTATTTACCAGGGGTGAGTTCTTGACCGAATTCTGAATACACCAGGTAATAGGATGTTGGGAATTCGGTCAAGAACTTTGGGAAAATTTCGATCTCAAACCCTTCAACACAACAGGAACCCTTATTTAAAATCTCCATAGTTCACCCACCCCCATAACAGTTTCCACCCCCTGAAGATGGCAAACATTTGCCGAAACGTCGGCGTAGAAACAAGTTTATATTCTGACCACCTCCCAAGATCCTATTAACCTGGTTTATTATTTACCTGTATGGATGCCCCTTCTGCGTAGATCACTGTTTTCTGTGGTACCTACCATCGTGCTTCCCCCCCCCCCCCCCCCTCCCCCCCCAATCGAGTAAGCACTTCGAAATTTGAGCAATACAGTGGAATTGCGGATGAGGTTGGGAATTGGATAGAAGAAACTTCCCGTTGAGAAACAATAACCGCCGCCTCGACGCGAAATCCAAAATAAAAAAATCAGTCATGCAGCATGACTTAATGAGCGAATTTTCAAAGAAATATTCGAATTAATGGCTATGGTTTTGAATAAAGGAAAACTTCGGTCTAAAATTTGGTTTTCTATGTATATTCTCTTCGTATTTATTTTAATTTGTACGTTTTGTCCATCCTGATTCTACCGTTTGTTTATTACGTAATTGTACTAAGTGCTTATTTATTTGATCGGTGTGGGTAAATTCAAGGAGTTGTACTAATCGTTTGCCTCCCCCTTTTTTGCTTCGAACTCTCGTCTTCAATTAATACTTCTCACATTTTTCAATCTGACCACTCTAAGGGGGTGGGGGTAAGAGTTTAAAGATTATCCTAGTTTTGGGTAATTTTTGCGCACTTTAAATGCTCTAATTTAAGAACGGATTTAGATATCTAAAATCCGATTTCACTATCGTGTTCAGCGTGCAAAAACCTTTAAAATGAGGGGTCACTTGTTAGAAAATAACATTTTGGGGATTTTTGGGTAATTTTTGCGCACTTTAAATGCTCTAATTTGAGAACGGATCAAGATATCTAAAATCCGATTCCACCATCGTGTTCAGCGTGCAAAAACCTTTAAAATGAGGGGTCACTTGTTGGAAAATAACATTTTGGGGATTTTTGGGTAATTTTTGCGCACTTTAAATGCTCTAATTTGAGAACGGATCAAGATATCTAAAATCCGATTCCACCATCGTGTTCAGCGTGCAAAAACCTTTAAAATGAGGGGTCACTTGTTAGAAAATAACATTTTGGGGATTTTTAGGTAATTTTTGCGCACTTTAAATGCTCTAATTTGAGAACGGATCAAGATATCTAAAATCCGATTCCACCATCGTGTTCAGCGTGCAAAAACCTTTAAAATGAGGGGTCACTTGTTGGAAAATAACATTTTGGGGATTTTTGGGTAATTTTTGCGCACTTTAAATGCGCCAAAACCCTCCTTAGAGTAGGCCAATTTCGCCCATCTTCGAACTTAGCCTTTCGATTGCCAAGATAGATTTTTTGTGCAAATTTGAGCTGTTTATCTCAATTCTATCGAGAGTTATCGTCTGGAGTGACACATATATAAATAAATATATATATATATACATATAAAAAAGTGTTAAATTTCAGGAATCGTTTTAGAATGGTCTGAAACGGATTTCTATGAAGAAAATTTCCAAAAATTTATATTATTTAAATTTCGAAGCCATTGCAATAGCTTCATTTTCTTTGAAAATTCGCTAAAAATATATTTTGGGAGCTGAAACTTCGCTAGAACCTCAATTCTTCACTCTTTGGTCCAAATCGACTTCATATTCGGTCTCCTCGCCCTAAAAAACATGGAAACGATACCTCACATGCTAATGTTACCAATACACCAAAAAAACCCATTTTTACGCCCGTAACACCCCTGTGTATATTCCGATTGGGCTGCAGTTTTGGGACACAACTAGGGACCAAATAGAGCCTGAAACGTACGAATTTTTTCGACCGAAACTAAACGTAGATTTTGATAATAGGCGGACGGCGGTTTTAGGACGTTCAGGCTGCACCGAATGATCGAAACCACATTTTTGTTGTTTTTGTTGTTGTTCAAAACGCCCAAAAATGATTTTTTGACATTATTTTTCTGCAAGACGTGCCACTCTGGTATCAGCAAGTGCCCAGTCAGGCCGTGCTCTGGCAGATAACCATTGATTCAAATTCTCAATTTCCCAAAATATTTTTTTTTGAAAACTCGCCCCTTAAGCGATGCTCCATGACTGGAATTTTTTCTTTCTGAGGCATCTCAAATCGTTTGTGATTATTTATTAAAGTTATGATCAGAAGGTAACCATTTTAAGAATGGGGAAAGAGGGTGTCCTGAACGGAGAACTGGAAGGCTATAGAACAACTAAACCAGAGCGTACTAGTATGAAAATTATGGAAGATAAGTAGGAAAAATACAAGTAGAACATACCAAGGAAGGTGGAACCCATTTTTAGAGGTCCGCTGGTCCAATTCTGCTGTGATCTTCGCCATTCACGAATTATGTAGCAGTCAAATTCACAACCGAACTACACTAACGTACCGAACGGGTCTACCGAAGTAACTGACTGAAAAGCTGAAAACAGTGGAAACTATGGGATTTGGGGACTGTCTGTAAAGAAGAGGAAGGGGCGCTTTTGCAGGATGTTCAGAGAAAAATAAAAAAACGGAATGCCTGCTGATTGGCTTAGGGCTCCACGTGGAGCTGTTAACGCCTCCTGATTGGTCGATTCTGGTGACGTTAAGAGTTCGAGGTTCGAATTGTTGATTGTCGGCTGAGGGGGCTTTTTAGCTGAAACTTTCCTTTTTGTTTAGTACCTGACCCCTTGGAAGTGAACAATACCTGCCAGCCTGCGGCCCTACTGCCCATGAAATTAAAATACTCAACACAAGAACCGATAGGACATTATAAGCCATGCAGCGTGACCATATGGGCGAATACGGAAGTAACATACATTTTACTCAAGAAATAAGAAGAATAGAACCTTTATTTTGGCTCAACGAACGTCATGCACAATTTTGATAGACACTTTTTGTAAACGTTGCTTTGAAAAAAAGAAAGAAAAAAACGCTGGAAAGTCCTTGTCACATGGGCTTACCTATTATTCTATTGGACATACCTAAAGAAATGTTGGCTGCTCATTTATTGGTTCTTTCATGTGCAATAATTTATTGAAATAGCTATTTTTGATGGCTTCCACCAATTTTAGCCCCCAAAAACACGAATTAGGGCCCTATTTTTAAAATAATTATCTTTTATAATATTGATAGTGCCATTTAATTGTTTTGATTCACCTGTTGATACAACTTCTAGTGTTATAATGCAAGTTTATTGTGATTTCTGACCATTTCCCAGATTTTTGACCCATAAAAACTTAATTTTGGGAGCTGAACTTTCGTTACAACCTCATTTCTCCATATTCGGTCTTCTCACCTTAAAAAACGCGGAAAACGATACTTCACAAGCTCATGTTTACTAAAACATTTTTTTAAAAAGCTCACTTTTGCCCCCATAATACCCTTGGGTTATTCCGATCGGGCTCCCGAGCTTCGGAGCCGGACAACACTGGGACCCAAATGTGTTCCCAAATGGGGACCCAAGCTGTGTGCGGAAGAACGATGATTTTAGACAAAAATTTAACGTAATTTTAAGGCTGAAACTTCGTTAGGAACCCATTTTTCTACTCTTTGGTCAAAATTGACTTCATATTCGGTCTCCTCGTCCTAAAAAACATGGAAAAGATACTTCACAAGCTCATGTTACTAAAACCTCAAAAATATCTGATTTTGTACCAATTTTTCACTCATTACACCCTTGGCTGTATTCCGATCGGGCTGCAAAGTTTCGGGACACAACTAGGGCCCAAATGGAGACCGTGTGCGAACGAATTTTTTATACCGAAAATAAAGGTAGATATGGATATATGTAACCCCCAGGGTACATATATTTATGTAGGTACCTATATGAACGTAGCATTTAGGAGCCTAGTCAGAAGAAACAGCAAGCCGCCACACACTCGTTTCATCAAAGCTTTGGTGCCATTTGCATACTTACTAACTCGAGGATTTCAATTTATTATAAATGTGTACGCTGTACACCACATCTCTTCGCCAAACGTTGTGATAGAGTGACGATGGACCCTCGGGAGTCCCCCTTTTAGATTAGCGATATTATCACCAGCTAAGAAGGGATCGCGATTAGGTTTCAGCCTGACCGACCCCATCTTCACTGGAAACACGAGCGACTCGAGAACTGCCCACAGTCACAACGTTAGCCCAAGTTTCCATTAAAACAAGTGACGATCATATTCAAGCTAAAATGCTACGTATTATAACTAGACGTACCTCAGTAAGTCGCTATGTTCTTTGTTGTCTAAATCGAGCAGTATTCTCCACCTGAAACAGATAGGTGGATTGGTTAGACTCCCACCACATTTAGCACATACCTACCTCGTTCAAATTCATTTCCGCATTTAAATTCAGGTTACAATTAAGAGTTCTTTCACGTTAAGTCACGTTTACTTCTTTGCAGTAAATGATAAAATCCGAGAAAATCTCAAATATAATTCATAATCTAGGTATATGTACAACACTAGTCAGAAACAGAGATATTTAAACATTTGTCAGAAACAGACATACCTATTATTTAGGTTCCTATGGTTTGAAATTTGGTGAACACCCATAAACTGGATGTGTTCCAGAAACTGTAATATGTTACCGACAAAGTGTGAAATAAGTCATTGTATACAGTGCAATGTATGAAAAACGCTGCAAATCCCTGCACCACGGTTTATTATTTTGTACAGGATACCCTTCTGTTACAGATCACAGCTCTCTGTATAGATGACCCGTCTATGTACTACTCTACATATTATGTGGATCGCGGATCCTCCGTAAGTTAGTACCTAACCCCGTACTCGTTACTAAGCACCTACTTAAATCACGAGTTAAATGTTGCTAAAATAATTCTGTCGATGACAAACAGTAACCTAAACGGCAAAAAGAAACGCAAATAATGAAATTCTGTAGGAAAATTGTTAATGTGGAGTGAAATAGATGCCCCCTCTGCGCAGATCACTGTGTTCTGTGGTCAATACCTACCCTCGTGGTCAAGTATAATGAACCGTTGTGTAATAACTTTCCCATCAATAATCGTTACTAGGCACCTACTTAAATCACGAGTTAAATGTTGCTAAAATAATTCTGTCGATGACAAACAGTAACCTAAACGGCAAAAAGAAACGCAAATAATGAAATTCTGTAGGAACATTGTTAATGTGGAGTGAAATAGATGCCCCCTCTGCGCAGATCACTGTGTTCTGTGGTCAATACCTACCCTCGTGGTCAAGTATAATGGACCGCTGTGTAATAATTTACCGTTGTGTAATCATTTACCCATTATAATAGGTACTTCAACGTTTGTTCAAGTTTCACAAGTACCTACCAACAAAATCCAATAGTCCATCATTTATCAAATGAAATAATATCGCAGAACAACCAACTCGACTTCATACAGCCATCCTTGATTATAATCAGGTGCTCCCTAGCGATGATATCCGGGTCGGATTTATACCGTTAGATTCACGATCGTGTTGACGAAGCTTTTTGGTGCACACGAACGGCTGGACGTACAATGCCCCGGGTGGTCTCAAAATATTGTTTAGCTCAAGACAAATTTAATAACGTACCTAAACAAAACCGTACCCTTCTATCGACAGTTTTCAAGATTCGGCGTTCTGACAATTTCAACCTTATTTTGAACCCCTCAGAGATGACTTGACAGTAACGTCGAGCTTCGAGGACCAACTAGACCCCGAACGGAACCTATAACCCGAATTTCATCAATTTTTTTTCGTGGTAACTAAGAAAAGTGGCCAGTACGGCGTACGGCGTACGGCGGACAGACAGAAATATTTTTATTGCATTTTCGGATTCTACATACCTTGAAACGTAAACCATCAAATTTTGAGGGGGTTGAGAATTTTTTTTTTCTTGCTCGATTCCAACGGTTCATTATTGAAAATAATAAACCAATAAAAGCGCCCGGCAATGCATGAAATAAATCTCTTTTCATACTTTGCTTATGCATTGTATACACTGCTTTATTTCGCACTTTGCCGGTGACTTATATACCAAACATGCGAATCATAGAGAACGGCGAGGAGCAATTTATTGTGTGTTGCGTATTCCTTCGAGACGGTTGACCTCGTTAGAGCGAGGTCATCATTCATCTTCCCGTCAGGACTGGCGGTCAGACAGAGGACCCGAAAGGAAGAAAAACGAGACAAATTAATCGGAGCACAACCCCATTACGACGAAGGACACGGAAAACCACCTATCTCCAACGGTGGCCACAGAAACATCGCTTCACCTCATTTGCACCCAACGGCGATGGTTTCATGGTGGAGGATGAGGCAAAAGGAAAGAAAAAACGCTGCAAAGTCCTTGTCACATGGGTTTATTATTCAACTGGACATACATGCAGAAAATTTGGCTGTTCATTTATTGGTTCTTTCATGTGCAATTATTGAAATAGCTATTTTTTTATGGTTTCCACCAATTTTGGCCCCCAAAAACACGAATTAGGCGCGGCTTATTTTTTTTTAAACAGATTATTTTTTATCATTGTAGTACCATTTAATTGTCTTGATTCACCTGTTCATACTACTTCTATTGTTATTATACAAATGTATGGTTATTTCAGACCATTTCCCATGCTTTTGACTCACAAAAAATGAATTTCAGGAGCCTCAATTCTTCACTCTTTGGTCAAAATCAACCAAATATTCGTTCTTCTCGCCCCCAAAAACATGGAAAACGATATCTCAGAAGCTCATGTTCACTAAAACCTCAAAAATCCCTCGAAAACCCCTATTTTTACACCTTTTTTTCTCCCATAACACCCCTGGGTGTATGCCGTTCGGGCTGCCGTGTTTCGGAGCACAACTAGGACCCAAATGTGTTCCCAAATGGGGACCTGAACTGTGTGCGGAAAAACGACGATTTTAGACCAAAATTTAACGTGAATTTAAGGCTGAAACTTCCTTAGGACCTCAAATTTCCACTCTTTGGTCAAAATCGACTTCATATTCCGTCTTCCCGTCCCAAAAACATTGAAAACGATACCTCAAAAAGCTCATTTTACTAACATGTTACTAAAACACAAAAGTAGGTACCTACTTTGATACCCATTTTTACTCATAACAAACCTGGGTATATTCCGATGCAAAGTTTCGGGACACAACTTGGGCCCAAAACCCAAATGGAGCATGTGTGCGAAAGAACGACTTTTTTAGACCGAAAAACACCATACAAACCGAACACCGAAATACACCAAACATTTTCTTTCAGAACTTCATCTGTGTTTCTTTTTGCCATTTTAGCTACTGTTTGTCATTGGCAGAATTATTTTAGCAACATTTAACACGTGATTTAGGCAGGTACCTAGTAACGAGTACGGGGTTAGGTACTAATCTACGGAGGATCTGCGATCTACATAATATGTAGAGAGTAGTACATGTTATATTATATAGAAGGGTTATCTATACAGAGAGCTGTGATCTGTAACAGGAGGGTATTCTGTACAAAATAATAAACCGTTGTGTAGGGATTTGCAGCGTTTTTAGTTTGATTTTGAGGACGTGTTTTTTAAATCTATTTATAATTTTGCGGTTCCAGCCATTGCGGTTCTGTACATCGTTTGAAGTGACGCACTAGCGCTGTAAGAGGGATTTGATTTGAACTACTCGGCCATTTATACTACTTTATACTACTCGGCTTAAGAATAGTTTATTTTGCGTTGGTGCAGTCGGTATTAATGTATGGATTGCCGGTGTGGGGTGGAGCATACGACACGACTTTTGGTTTATTATTTTCAATAATGAACCATTGGAATCGAGCATGAAAAAAAAATTCTTACCCCCCCTCAAAATTTGATGGTTTACGTTTCAAGGTATGTAGAATCCAAAACTGCAATAAAAATGTTTCTGTCTGTCCGCCGTACGCCGTACGGGCCACTTTTCTTAGTTACCATGAAAAAAAATTGATGAAATTCGGGTTATAGGTTCCGTTCGGCGTCTAGTTGGTCCTCGAAGCTCGACGTTACTGTGAGTCATCTCTAAGGGGTTCAAAATAGGGGTTGAAATTTTCAAATCGCCTATACCATTTTTTTACGTAAATATTTTTACGGTTTTAAATAGTTCTTGAACTTGCGAGTTTTTTAAGACCATCCGGAGCATCGTACGTCCAGCCGTTCGTTCACAGTAAGGCCCCGAAGTTTGCACCGACAGGCATTTTCGACTCCAGTGTGAATGAAATTGTATACAATTCAAACCAAATCTCGTAACCAGAGACGCGCCCACAATAGGAATTTGTGAATACGGCCAATCATTGGTAGGGATCACCTGATTATATTGGCGGAGTATGAAGTCGAGTTGGTTGTTCTGTGATATTATTTCATTTGAAAAATGATGGCTCTTTTGGAGTTTGTTGGTAGGTAGTGAAACTTGAACAAACGTTGAAGTATTATTGATGGGTAAATTAGGTATTACTACGGTAAATCATTACTCAACGGTAAATTATTACACAACGGTTCATTATACCATCTACGTAGAAGGGGCTGGAGTTTGTTGGTAGGTACTTTTGCAACTTTTTTCACTCCTCATCAACAATTTCTTTTCAGAACTTCATTATGTGTGTTTCTTTTTGTTAGGTACTGTTTGTCATCGGCAGAATTATTTTAGCAACATTTAACTCGTGATTTAGGTAGGTACCTAGTAACGAGTACGGGGTTAGGTACTAACCTACGGAGGGTCTGCGATCTACATAAATATGCATAGAATAGTACATATTATATTATATAGACGGGTTATCTATACATAGAGCTGTGATCTGTAACAGAAGGGTATTCTATACAAAATAATAAACCGTTGTGCAGGGATTTGCAGCGTTTTTTGCCTGTTGTTGTAGCACAAAAGGCCATCATTCGCGTGATGTGTGGGGCCTCATTTTGTTCTCATTCTGCCCCATTGTTTGGGAAAATGAAACTGATAAATGTAGAGACCCTATTTAGTTTTTGTTCTCTAAAACAATTGTTAAGAGAGGGGGCTCTCGATCTACCAAGGCATGATTTCCCTACACGCTTGGTCTATGACAAAATGGCAGTGTTGCCGAGTGTCAGGACAACGGCAGCGCAAAACGCGTATTTTTATAGAGGTGTGAAATACTTCAATTTATTGCCTGTAAGCCTTCGAAGGCAGCTTTTTATGTGCTGTGATTTCGGTGTCATCAATAAGTTGTTAAAAAAACACTACTGGTCAGGCAGCAAGTAATGTGTTAATCTACTTTCTTTTTGATTATTGTTGTATTTAGATTGATTTTTGTTGTATGAGCTTCTTTTGGTTTATTATTTTCAATAATGAACCATTGGAATCGAGCATGAAAAAAAAAATTCTTACCCCCCCTCAAAATTTGATGGTTTACGTTTCAAGATATGTAGAATCCAAAACTGCAATACAAATATTTCTGTCTGTCCGCCGTACGCCGTACGCCGTACGGGCCACTTTTCTTAGTTACCATGAAAAAAAATTGATGAAATTCGGGTTATAGGTTCCGTTCGGCGTCTAGTTGGTCCTCGAAGCTCGACGTTACTGTGAGTCATCTCTAAGGGGTTCAAAATAGGGGTTGAAATTTTCAAAACGCCTATACCATTTTTTTTACGTAAATATTTTTACGGTTTTAAATAGTTCTTGAACTTGCGAGTTTTTTAAGACCATCCGGAGCATCGTACGTCCAGCCGTTCGTTCACAGTAAGGCCCCGAAGTTTGCACCGACAGGCATTTTCGACTCCAGTGTGAATGAAATTGTATACAATCCAAACCAAATCTCGTAACCAGAGACGCGCCCACAATAGGAATTTGTGAATACGGCCAATCATTGGTAGGGATCACCTGATTATATTGGCGGAGTATGAAGTCGAGTTGGTTGTTCTGTGATATTATTTAATTTGAAAAATGATGGCTCTATTGGAGTTTGTTGGTAGGTAGTGAAACTTGAACAAACGTTGAAGTATTATTGATGGGTAAATTATTACTACGGTAAATCATTACTCAACGGTAAATTATTACACAACGGTTCATTATACCATCAACGTAGAAGGGGCTGGAGTTTGTTGGTAGGTACTTTTGCAACTTTTTTCACTCCTCATCAACAATTTCTTTTCAGAACTTCATTATGTGTGTTTCTTTTTGTTAGGTACTGTTTGTCATCGGCAGAATTATTTTAGCAACATTTAACTAGTGATTTAGGCAGGTACCTAGTAACGAGTACGGGGTTAGGTACTAACCTACGGAGTGTCTGCGATCTACATAATATGCATATAATAGAATAGTACATAAATCATATTATATAGACGGGTTATCTATACATAGAGCTGTGATCTGTAACAGAAGGGTATTCTATACAAAATAATAAACCGTTGTGCAGGGATTTGCAGCGTTTTTGTATGAGATCTAGTTTTTTTTTATTTTTGTTGGATTTAGAGTGATTTTTGTAGTATGAGATAAGAGTGGACTTGCTGGTTTGACTCATCTCCCTAACACGGGCATTGCCCATATAGGGGATTAGTTTTCGAGTAAACTATGTATATATTCTTTCTGTACAGTTTTGGAAAATAAACGTATTTCATTCATTCATTCATTCATTTACACTCGGACATGAACACCTCGTTATGTGTTCAATAAGTGTTAATTTCCCTTACTAAACAGAATTTGGCCGAAACAAAGGAGAATGTGTAACCCACGAAAATAGCCCGTTGTAGCTGATGGATAAAATTTGTCGATGCCGAGTGGCGAATGTGATGGAAGGGGGGGGGGGGGGGGGGGATACGGTTTACATT
This sequence comes from Leptopterna dolabrata, assembly GCA_954871275.1. Lineage (NCBI taxonomy): Eukaryota > Metazoa > Arthropoda > Insecta > Hemiptera > Miridae > Leptopterna > Leptopterna dolabrata. The sequence continues at coordinate 5,005,978 of OX940983.1, forward strand.
TTCCCCACTTCGCAACAACCTTCACAATGTGGAAGTACCTACGCAGGGGAGTTCCCGCTCTCCTAATTTATGGGCTTTAATATCGTGAGTTATAGCCCTTTAGAAACGCACTTATTTAGCACGAAGGGGATTGTTTAGGTATTAGGCGGGCGAATCCTGGGATGAGGGGAAAAAAAGAAAATCTCCCAAGTGGATAGATGGGAGGAAGGTGGGTTTTTTTCAGGAACGACATTTTAACACTTTTTTTTCTCTGTTTTTACACGTTTTTACGTCCCGTTCCGTTTTCCATGGAAATTGCTTTTCCCGCCCAAAAATGTGAGTCTCTAATGCCGTTAACCCCCCCCCCCCCCCCCACCCACCTGCCAAAAAGTGTTTACCTGAGGACGATAGGGGGATTTTTTTTCACTCTTTAAGCCAAATATCAAACAAATTTCTCCATCTTCATGATTCTCAGGACCTGTTTCCTGATGCCTGAACCACCTACTTGCAAATTTTATTATTATTTGTTCTATACTTATTAGTAACCTTCGCTAATTTACAAAAATGCACATACTCTGACAGACGGGCATAGCCCATGGTCAACATTCATGTATGTATATATAATGTAAAATGTATAAATATGTTACATTCAAATAAATGCATGTTTCTCTCTCCTCTCTCTCACACACTCTCTCTCACTCTCTCTCTCTGTCTCCCCCCCCCCACCCCCACTTACAACTTGATTGTATCCCACACAATGATGTCCTGCTTGATGTAAAAGTGTGGGGATGGAGTTGATTCACCAAGTTGTCACCCTCCTCCTCAACAACGCCCTTTCAAATTAGGTACGCTCCTTTTTTGGTTTATTATTCTGTGCATAATACACCTATGTATTCGCTCAGCAAAAAATTTTTATAACACCCCCTCAAAATTTTTTCTTTCCGTTTCAAGGTGCGTAGATTCCAAAACGCTGCAAAGTCCTTGTCACATGGGTTTATTATTCTACTGGACATACCTACAGAAATTTTGGCTGTTCATTTATTGTTTATTTCATGTGAAATAATTTAAATAGCTATTTCCGATAGTTTGCACCAATTTTGGCCCCCAAAACTCTCTTTCAACAAAAAACTTTCTTTCTTTTTTTTCTCAGTTTTTCTATGAACAATGGTAGTGCCATTTAATCATCTTGATCCACGTGTTGACACTTCTTCCAGTGTTATTATACAAATTGATGGTGATTTCAGGCGATTTCCCAGGGTTTTGGCTCATAAAAAATCAAATTTGGTAGAACCTCAATTTTCAATTCTTTCGTCAAAATCGACTTCATATTCGGTCTTCTCGTCCCAAAAACATGGAAAAGGCTACCTCAAAAGCTCATGTTATTAACATGTTACTAAAGGGCAGCAATCACTTCCGCCCAAATCCTCTGCCAACCCTCATTAAAACCCGGGATCGGCAAACCCTTGGTTGGGTGAAAGTCATCACTTCCGTCCGTGGCCCATCAAGTCATCACTTCCGCCCCCATGTCCTACGACCACAACATCCCTGAAGAGGTCCAGGAGAACACACATCATGTAGGCTGAAATCCTTTAATATGACAAAATTCGTCAAAAAATACAAATTCCGTGCCTATCTGGAGCATACAATAGGCTGATAGTTCTGATGAAATCCAACAATGATTTCTCGCCATTTTTGTTATTAGTAATAAGTTTCATTAATAATAACTGTTTTTTACGGGGGTTTGAATTTTGATATTGAAAAGGTTCGTTAATACTAAGGGCACGGGCTGACGCCCGGGTCCAATGGGCGGAAGTGGTGAACATCTCCCCTGCTGTTTCGGCAGGTACTTGGGTCCGTGAGCGGCTTATCTCTGGTCGCGTCACGGATTAGGGCGTAGATGATAATCGCCCTTACTAAAACACAAAAGTACCTATTTTTATACACATTTTCCCCCATAACACCCCTGGGTATATTCCGATCGGACTGCAAAGTTTCGGGACACAACTTGGGCCCAAATAGAGCATGTGTGCGAAAGAACGAATTTTTTAGACCGAAAATGAAGCCGATACACGTGTTATAAAAAATTTTTGCTGAGCGATTACATAGGTGTATTATTCACAGAATAATAAACCAAAATGGAATCAGATCTTCCTCTGAAGGTGCAGCAAGATGGATAACAAAGAGGTTGAAGCTGTGTTTGATTCAATGGGGTTTCTCCTTAACAATCCTTAACTTCCGGAAAATGTTCCAATTACTGAAGTCTCTGCCAAGATGGGTTTGTTGGATGATGGGTTGCAGCGATGGAGGGGGGAAGGTTGGATACAGAAAACTTGAACAGTGGAAAAGGGAAGAGAAACTTTTGCAAGTTCCGCCAAACTCCTTCCCAGGGAAGTCCATCTACAATGGGTCACATTCCATTATCCCCGCTCTTTTGGATCCAACGACTCAAAACACTCGTTTGATCCACATTTTCGCTTTTGGTCGGGCGGAGAAACTGTGTTTACAGTGAAGTGCAAAAGCCCAAAAAGGCCTTTCAGCCGAAGGTATTTGAGATTTTCTTGTTTTATTTTCACTCCATTTGAGGTGGAAAGCCAAATTAATTATTGTAATTAATTTAAATTAAATAGTTAAATTAATTATTTTAATTCCCCATAATTATTCCCCAAATTTCGCGCAATTCCGACCGTTCGTGTAGCGGTGATATGCACACTTGTACGTGCGTGATATCCGTAGTACCTACCATAGCCACACAAAGGCTGACGGATAAACGGATAAACGGATGAATTAAAGTCGAAAGCGAATATAATGCTATCTCAAGACAAGTAATTTCAGTGCACACATCCAAGTGTCGCAACAATCCAGATTTCTCGATTGCATACATCGGGGTTTTTGAATACAACTATGAATGGGCTATGCGCATGGAAGATAAAAAACATGGAAAACGATATATCACAAGCTCAAGTTCACTAAACCCTCAAAAACCCCTCGAAAACACCTGTTTTTACACTCGTTTTTCTCCCATAACACCCCTGGGTGTATGGCGATGCAAATGTGCTCCCAAATGGGGACCCGAACCTTGTGCAAAAAACGCTGCAAAGTCCTTGTCACATGGGTTTATTATTCTACTGGACAAACCTACAGAAATGTTGGCTGTTCATTTATTGTTTATTTCATGTGAACTAACTGAAATAGCTATTTATGATGGTTTCCACCAATTTTTGCCCCCAAAACACGGATTAGGTACCTACGCTCCTTTTTTTTTCAAATTATTTTTGATCATTGATAGTACCATTTTATCGTCTTGATCCACCTGTTGATACTTTTTCTAGTGTTATTCTACAAATTGATGGTGATTTCAGACGATTTTCCAGGTTTTTGAATCATAAAAAATCAATTTTGGGAGCTCAACATCTGGTACAACCTCAATTTTCCACTCTGCTCAAAATCGACTTCATATTCGGTCTTCTCGTCCTAAAAACATGGGAAACAATACCTCAAAAGCTCATGTTACTAACAAGTTACTAAAACACAAAAAGTAGGTACCTATTTTTATACACATTTTCGCTCATAACACCCCTGGGTATATTCCGATCGGGCTGAAAAGTTTCGGGACACAACTAGGGCCCAAATGGAGCATGTGTGCGAAAGAACGAATTTTGTAGACCGAAAATGAAGCCGATACACGTGATACGGCGGACGGCGGATTTTGACCGAAATCCGCTAAACTTGTATCCGTAACCTCCGCGTCGGAAGTTTTCTCTTCTGTTTAAACAGACGGCGACGGGGAAAAAAAATAAAAAAATAAAAAACTCCAGAGAAAACTCAGTTTTCCACTCCCCGCCATTCCTACACCCCTCCCCCTCCTGCACCGCCAATCTCATCTTCTCTGCCACTTTGGGATTCTGCTTGTTTTATCGCCGGCTGGGGAAAAACCCAATACATGCCAAAGCAGATAAAACATGCATTGTAACCAACGTCACGAAAAAAAAGGAGGAGGGAAAAAAAGGTTAACCTCCACGTCAACCCCACCGCCCACACATTGTAGAATCACTTTGCGTTGTGTTGTGTCGTAAAGGGGGGGGGGGGGGGATTTGGGGGGTGAAGTGGGCGTCTCGGCAATCAACATCAATCCGCTTTATGTACTTAACCCTCTCGCGGACATATTCCACATTAAACTCCCCTCGTCGTCAGTGTGCGCTTCCCAGTTAACCACATATGTGTGAGCGCAGTGTTGCGGGGAAGGGTCGAAGAAGCGGACGCACTGACTGTGGAAAGTGATGGATGTTTGCGTAGCGGTTGCGCGTGTGTTGGGCGATGGTGGGGGGGCGGGTGAATGATAAAACGCGAAATTCCATCTTTTTAACCCTCCGACTTTTGCCCTTCCGCGAGTTTATCCTTTAACGGTGCGTTTTCTCTTTACAGCGTTAATCCGGAGGGTTTTATAAATAAACCGTCCGACGTTTTGCCCCGTTATCGTTAAATCCCACGTCCCCCCCTCCAACGCCAACTCATCCCACTACAGAGCATTCACGCGTGGGCCGCTCCGATATGTCACATCCAGCGGTGAACGTTATAACGGTTTCATGATTCATAAAGAGACCTTTACACTAATGAGGCTTTTGTTCAACTTTGTCCTGATTTTTGATTCCCACCCCCCTCCGCCGGATAACGATAACGGTTTCGGTTGATGTCCCGTTTTTCACTGTCTCATTACGATTACGAAGGCCTCTGGAACCGATCGAGATAAAAATCTCATCGCCTTCTCCTGACATTGGTGAGATTCGTACTTGTCCCAAACATTTGAGACCGTTTTCAAACGATTTCAAATTCTGGCGAATTTTCGAAGGCAAACGCATATCAACAGAAGGGCGTGGTTTTTGGTATATTATTCTGTGAATAATACACCTATGTAATCGCTCAGCAAAAAACTTTTATAACACCCCCTCAAAATTTTTTCTTTTCGTTTCAAGGTGCGTAGATTCCAAAACGCTGCAAAGTCCTTGTCACATGGGTTCATTATTCTATTGGACATACCTACAGAAATGTTGGCTGTTCAGTTATTGTTTATTTCATGTGAAATAATTTAAATAGCTATTTCTGATTGTTTCCACCATTTTTGGCCCATAAAACAAGAACTAGGTATGTACGCTCCTTTTTTTTCTAATTATCTTCGATCATTGGTAGTGCCATTTAATCGTCTTGATCCACGTGTTGACACTTTTTCCAATGTTATTATACAAAATGATGGTGATTTCAGACGATTTCCCAGGTTTTTGACTCATAAAAAATCAATTTTGGGAGCTGCACAATTGGTAGAACTCAATTTTCCACTCTTTGGTCAAAATCGACTTCATATTCAGTCTTCTCGTCCTCAAAAACATGGAAAACGATATCTCAGAAGCTCATGTTACCCACATGTTGCTAAAACGCAAAAAGTACCTATTTTTACACACTCCTAGTTTCAGTTTTTAGTACCTAGTTTCACTCATAACACCCCTGGGTATATTCCGATCGGGCTGAAAAGTTTCGGGACACAACTAGGGCCCAAATGGAGCATGTGTGCGAAAGAACGAATTTTTTAGACCGAAAATGAAGCCTGTACACGTGATACGGCGGACGGCGTACGGCGGACGGACATTGCATTTTCGGAATCTACGCACCTTGAAAACGGAAAAGCAAAAAGTTTGAGGGGGTGTAATAAAAATTTTTTGCTGAGCGAATACATAGGCTGTGTATTATTCACCGAATAATAAACCAAAACTGCTACCCGTAACAGGGAATAACATGTTATTGAAAAATAACAGTTTAGCCCCCTCCACCCCCCGCCCACCACTTATTGGAAGTTCCAGTTTATCGTTATGTTGGTTGGCGCGCTTTGTTGGTTGGCTTTCAACGGTCGACCGAGGGCTGTAAAAACCCGGCAAAGCTCGGTCGGATGAGTGCGATGATCGACAAGTGACTCGAATCGGAGCAGGAGGCCAGGAACAGGGCGGAGGGCGTTCAGAGGCGGTAAGAGGACGGTACTGAGCTCCTGCCGGACCTCTGAACCCCTAATAGAAGTTCGCCGCATTTCGTTGCTCCATCCCGACGCTCCACCCGCCCCAACGCTGTACAAGTTCCCCCAACTCCCAACGACTTCGTAATCATTTTTTGATAATTATTCTGTGAATAATACACACCAATGTATTTGCTCAACAAACTATTGTTATAACACCCCCTCAAAATTTTTTTTCTTTTACGTTTCAAGGCTCCCGTATCATCCATATCTACTTTATTTTCGGTCTAAAAAAATTCGTTCTTTCTCACTCGTTCTTGCTCACAAGCTCCATTTGGTCCCTAGTTGTGTCCCGAAACTTTGCAGCCCGATCGGAATATACCCAGGGGTGTTATGAGTGGAAAATGGGTTTTTGTGTTTTAGTAATATGAACTTGTGAGGTATCGTTTCCCATGCTTTTTGGGACTAGAAGACCGAATATGAAGTCGATTTTGACCAAAGAGTGGAAAAATGAGGTTCTAAGGAAGTTTCATCCTCAAATTTAGGTTAAATTTTGGTCTAAAATCGTCTTTCTTCCGTAGACCGTTTGGGTTCCCATTTGGGAACTCATTTGGGCCTTATTTGCGCTCCGAAGCTCGGCAGCCCGAACTTAATACACCCAGGGGTGTTATGGGGGGGAAATAGGTGAAAAACAGGGGTTTTTGAGGTTTTGGTGAACATGAGGTATCATTTTCCATGTTTTTTCGGACGGGAATACCGAACATGAAGTTGATTTTGGCCAAAGAGTGAATAATTGAGGTTGTAACGAAGGTTCAGCTCCAAAAATTCTTTTTTTAATGAGTCAAAAATCTAGGAAATTGTCTGAAATCACCACAGACTTGTATAATAACTCTAGAAGTAGAGTCAACAGGTGAATCAAGACAATTAAATGGTACTATCATTTACCAAAGATAATTTGTAAAAAAAAACCTATTTCGTGTTTTTGTGGGTCAAAATTGGTGAAAACCATCAAAAATACCACATGAAAGGACCAATAAATGAAAAGCCAAAATTTCTGTAGGTATGTCCAATAGAATAATAAACCCGTGTGACAAGGACTTTGCAGCGTTTTTTGCATTCCATAAATCCTCCTTTCTCTTTCTCCATCGTGGGTTATGTGTGTATATTTGGTAAGTTTTGCATGTTGCATTACAAAACTGAGGACGCCTGAGGTATGTTATCGAACCGCATAAATATGATGTATAATTAGCCTACGTACTAATATTTTTAACCTACCATATTCCTAAATACTATTTTTAAATTTATTTTAATCGTTCGCCGGTCGGAGACAATAAAGCCAACTCCTCCCGTGCTGCCAGGTATAGCATACTCCGCTTAGTGAAGGGAGAGTCAATACTAAATATTCCTAAATAAATACTAAATACTACTATATTCCCTCCCCTGAAAGGCAGAAGAATATAGTAAGGCGCCATATCTTGCGGTGTCAAGTTATTTGCCACGTTACGTGCCTACCCGCAAGACTACCTATATCTACATCCATCCTACGTAATAAATAGCCATCATTCAATAAAATCAGCTCATTTAATTTCAATTACGGCGGCATTGGCTCACCTCACTTTACGATTTCCAACTCTGGTGAGATCTGTTCCATTCATTATTAATTATCTCTTCTCGTTTTGCCTGCCATCAGCTCTGTTCTCCATCGATCTAGTTCTCTTTTTCTTCCATTTTTCATTTATCTTTGATTTGAGTTCAGTTTTCCTCAATTCGAGACGGTGACTAGTTAATTTTTTCTTTTCAGCTTTTAATTCGGTTTATTTCATAATTGTTCCTCCTTGCAGAGAAGGAGGTATATTTTTTTATTTATTTGCTTTCTCTGCCAAGTACATTTTATTTTCCCTTATTTCGTATTTTTATCATTTCCCATTTTTCCCCCATTTTTTAATTTTTCCCTGGGATTTTTCTTCAAAAATAACCAGGTGGTGACAGAGTTTGCTCAATCGTATTTTGGTTGGGGTCTTCTGTTAGCCCCACCATCGTCTCACTTTGTAACCGTTGGATTCGTCTTAAAAAGGCGCATCTATCCAGCTACTTATCGTAAGCGAAGTACGCCTCTAAACCATTAAAAAAAAAAGCTGCAAATCCGTGCACAACGGTTTATTATTTTGTACAGAATACCCTTCTGTTACAGATCACAGCTCTCTGTATAGATAACCCGTCTATATAATATAATATGTACTACTCTCTACATATTATGTAGATCGCAGATCCTCCGTAGATTAGTACCTAACTCCGTAACTCGTTACTAAGTACCTACCTAAATCACGAGTTAAATGTTGCTAAAATAATTCTGTTGAGGACAAACAGCAACTTTAAATGGCAAAAAGAAGGGCAAATAATGAAGTTCTGAAGTGAAATTGCTGATGTGGAGTGATAAAAGTTGCATAAGTACCTACCAACTCCAGCCCCTTCTACGTAGATGGTATAATGAACCGTTGCGTAATAATTTACCCATCAATAATGCTTCAACATTATTTGTTCAAGTTTCGCTACCTATCAACAAACTCCAAAAGAGCATCATTTTCCAGCAAATGAAATGATATCACAGAACAAACGACTCGACTTCATACTCTGTGAATATAATCATGTGATCCCTAGCAGTGACTGTATCTCGGGCCAATTCCCGTTTGTTAGCGCGTCCCTCGTGATGATTTTTGGGCTGATACGTATACAATTTCATTCCCCCTGCTGTTGAAAATGCCTGTCGGTAAAAACTTCTGAGCATTGCTGTGAACGAACGGCTGGACGTGCAATGCTCTGGGTGGTCTTAAAAAACTCGTAAGTTCAAGAACTATTTAAAACCGTAAAAAAGTCCGAGAGAACGGCGTCCTGACATGATGATGATGATGACATTAACGCCGAGCTTCGAGGACCAACTAGACCCCAAATGGGACCTATAAACCGAATTTCGTCAATTTTGGTTCATGGTAACTAAGAACGGCGTACGGCGGACGGACAGAAATTTTTCGTTTATTATTTTCAATAATGAACCATTGGAATCGAGCATGAAAAAAAAAAATCGACCCCCCCCCCCCCCCACGCTCAAAATTTTATGTTTTACGTTTCAACGTATGTAGAATCCGAAAATGCAATAAAAAAATTTCTGTCTGTCCGCCGTACGCCGGGTTATCTATACAGAGAGCTGTGATCTGTAACAGAAGGGTATTCTGTACAAAATAATAAACCGTTGTGCAGGTATTTTATTACATTTTCGGATTCTACATATATACCTTGAAACGGAAACCATCAAAGTTTGAGGGGGGTTAAACTTTTTTTTTCATGCTCGATTCTAACGGTTCATTATTGAAAATAATAAACCAACAGCCTCGAAGTTTTCGAATCGTAACCACCAGTTTGGTCAAATATCGTATCCACCATTCATTCATTCAGGACTAAGCGTCACGAGTCTAATGTAAATACCGAGCTAAAAATTTTCCACTGTCATAAGTGCTCCATTCCCACTGTAACTTGCGATAAAATGACAGTCTGTTAATATTAGGCCATCTATCCTAAGCGCCAGGGAGCAGCGTATCATTTTACTCCAATTTCCCTTGGGTATATTCCGATCGGGCTGCCGAGCTTCGGAGCACAACTAGGACCCGAATTGAGCCTTCGTGCGGGATAACGACGACTCTAAACAAAAATTTAACGTAAATTTAAGGCTTAAACTTCGTTAGAACCTCGGTTTTCCACCCTTTGGTGAAAATCGACTTCATATTCGTCTCCTCACCGTAAAAACATGGAAAAACAATACCTCACAAGCTCATGTTACTAAAATACCAAAAACACCTATTTTACACCCATTTCCACCCACATAACACCCCTGGGTATATTCCGATCGGGCTGCAAACTTTCGGGACACAACCAGGAGCCTGTGTGCGAAAGAATGCATTTTTTTTACCGAAAATAAAGTAGACATGGATGATACGGCTGACGGCGGAACGGACATTGCATTTTTGAAATCTGCGCATCTTGGTTGAGGTGGTGTTATAAAAAGTTTGTGCTGAGCGAATACATAGGCTATTATTCACAGAATAATAAACCAAAAACAGCCTCCCCAACGTGGTATTAGCATTTTTGGTTGGTGAACAATATCGCATTTTTGGTTGGTGAACAATCGCATTTTTGGTTGGTAAACAAAAATGAAAGATGAAATTTCAAGTCAATGTTCACCATACGGATATGGGGACAACATATGTTGTCCCCATATCCGTATGCTGATCATTGACTTGAAATTTCATGTTTCATTTTTGTTCACCAACCAACAATGCGATTATGTGGTAGGTGTCTGGTTGGAAACGGATAGGCTACAACAAATTATTACCTACTCTGACCATAAATGAGAGGGAATGAAACTAGAAAGAAAAGCCAAGTCCGACAGCTCAACTTGCCTTTTCGTTGAGGGCGGGTTTTGTTCGCTTTTCTTTTATGCAGGCAGTTTTTCTTCGTTATTTGCTTTCCGTCCCGTTCCTCATTCGTCAGTTTCATCATATAATTTATCTTCCATCCCCGCCACCTCTGTCCGCCCGGTTTTCTTTCTTCGAACAGGTTTCTTCTTCTTCTTCTTCTTCCGACTCCAAGTGCAAGAGGCCGAATTTCTCTTGCGTGTTACCGACGGGTTTTTTTTTCAACGTTTTACTTCGTTGCGTCCATTTATTTCAATTTCCGGATTTTCCGTGTTTGAATAATAAGACTCGGGGTGATGAAAAATAAAGATATAATACTGTGTCTGGATTGGGGGTAATTTTCAAAATTCGGTGTCTTTTGATGATTTTTTCAATTGCATCCCAGTTTGAGGTTCCTAAAATGTTTGGGGACCTAATAAAAAACAAATTTGAAGCTCCGCGCTGTTCCAAACCTGAGTTTTTATTCTGCTCACCAATATATAATACCAGTGTTTTCCACAACAAAAATACCTACGTCCTTTCAAGATGTCCTTCTTCAAGATCAGACCAGATTTTGTGTCACAACGAATGTTTATGGTTCTTTTTGCGCACAGCTACTCCGCCTTAAGTACGTACGACTTCTTCAGATTTGATCACCCAAAACTCGTTCACAACATGTCGGAAAGTAGTTACATTTAACCCAAAACTTCATGCCGCCCAGTTTTGGCTTCTGGAAAAAGGTCAAAAAATCGATGATAGATTTTTCCTTGGGAAAAAAGCATAAATCCATCACTAGATAGTCCCTGAGGCTGATTTGAAAGGTTTCCGTACTTCGTACACCGTACTTTTGTGATATTGTTCCTTTTGAAAAATGTTCTTTTGGATTTTGTTGATAAGTACTTTTGCAAGTTGAACAAACGCTGAAGTATTATTGGGTAAATGATTACACAACGGTTTGTTATACTACCTACGCAGAAGGGTCATCTATACAGGTAAATTATTAAACAAAGGTTTATTATTTACCTTATGCTTCATGAATAACTAGAAATAATTAATTAATGATTGAATACCGCGCATTTGTATGAAACTTTAATTTCCGGGGCCGGCTCCAGTACTCGATTTAGGGCTTTCTCCTGGGAGGAGCTCGAGGGAATTGGCAACGGAAAACAGTGATCTACGCAGAAGGGACATCTATACAGGTAAATTATTACACAAAGGTTTATTATTTACCTTAATCTTCATGAATAACTAGAAATAATTCATTAATGATTGAATACAGAAAACCGTGATCTACGCAGAAGGGACATCTATACAGGTAAATAATAAACCGTTGTGTAATAATTTGCAGCGTTTTTTATTATTCCAGTTCGGATTCTACATACCTTGAAACGGAAACAATAAAATTTTGAAGGTGGGGGGGGGGGGGGTTTCATTATGGATTCCAAAGTTTCATTATTGAAAATAATCGACCAAAAATACTCGGCCACAGCTGTCCAGCATTAGGGCAAACTCTCCGAAACTGAACGGGCTAGTGCGTTTTTCATGGACCATTTTTTTGGACAAAAGGGGTTTCTTACTTTACACGTAACCTTGATAGCTAAATTGAATATCCTATCGATTTTTTCCGGTTCGTTCGTGCGATTAATACGGAATTTTTCTAGATGTATTATATACGATATTAAATACGACTGGATTGTTCAACTATGCAATATTGAGGCCTTGTCCGACTAATGGCCAAGATCGAAGAATCACTAGGAAAATCAAATGAAAATTATGTTTCAATGTATGTACAAAATTCTTTCATTATTACCCACGGAATCGATTTTAATGAAGAAGAATAAATTTGTAGGTGAATGTTTATATCAACTTTAATTTAATTAATTAATTATTATTTACCTAATCATTGTTTAATAATAATAATTATTATAATTTACAGTGGAGAAATATATTAGTCGAATATGTGTGTAATAACAGGGTAATGGTAACGAGGAAGAGATTTTGTGTGCGTGTGGCTCGTCTTGGTGTGTGGCCCTGTGGCCCATCGTACGATGCAAGAAGATGGGGTGGGGGTCCAGGGGGGGGGGGGACGAAAAGCGGGGGCACTTGGTCGATATTAGGGTGTGGTTGGAATAAGGGGTGGAAGCCCCTCCGAACTACACACACCCCTTCCCCCCCCCCCGTAACTCCCTCTTATGAGTAATTAATAATAAATCACTTTTTTCTCTCTCCCCCCCTACTTTCACCGGTTCCCTCCCACCCTTTTGTTATTTTTATTCGCGAATGAGGTTGGAAAAAGTAGTTTGCCAGGTTATATATTTTCCATCTCAACTCCTAAATTTGTCCAAATTTTGTCAGCATACAATTTTACACCAGCGTCAAAACCGACTTTTATAAATTTTCATTACGTTTACGTATCAATTTTTTAAATGTAAATTTAAATTTCACGAACAAATCAGCTGCCCGAACAAGGAACACCAAATTTGTAACTTGCAAAACCCCATTCCTAAAGAAACAGTTTGTATTTACAAACGTTTTTAATTTATTTCGCCTATGCTATTTTTCACGCTAAGTGGCTTTTGTAAAAAGAGAGCTGTTTGAAGCAAAACATCAAACGCCACATAGGGTAAAATTAGTATGGTATCCAATTGTACATAATGCACAAAAATTGACTGTTCTTGTAATAGGTCATTTACAAAATTAACGTTCCGGTTACATTAATTTATTGCTATTCATTTGTGCCCTACGATAGCTGATGTTTATGAAATAATTAATACTCAACTTGCGTATGAAAAAAAAAAAAAAAAAATTACTTTTCATTCACCTGTTCCAGGTTATTGAAAAACATTGTCAATTATCGATAATTTTTTTCTTTTTAGTGGAGGGGTTTTTTAAACCTTGCTCCAGCCCACCCTGGATTGCTTTCACATGGAATCTTCATGAAAATGGGTTTGAGCCCTGGAAAAGCTGTAAACCTATGGAATTGGGTAATTTGACTGTGCATTTCATGTGTGTTTGATAGGCAAATTAAACGCCTGCGTAAAGCACAATATGGAATCTAGCACCAATCGTTGGATGAAATGTGAATTATTTTTTGGAAAAACATGTGAATTTTCCCGGTTTATGGGGGAATCGTCGAGGTTTAGGAGGCTCACTGTCTGAAAATTTGGAATTTTTCAAAAGAGTAGCGGGTTTTTGTTTTACAGTTGAAGGTCAAGTTTTTGGGAATTGATTTATTAGCTTTTTGAAATTTGATTTCTTCAAAAAACCTACTAAATCTTGAAAACTCGGCGAAAAATCGAGAAATCGAGACAAAAAAAAGAGATCAATATGAGAAAACTTTGGATGTGTAGTTTCCACCTACTCGCCTAAGAGAAAACATAGATCAGCAACAAGTAGGGAAAAGTGGGAGCTCGTCGCGGAGGGGAGGGGGTGGGGAGGGGGGTCCTGACGGGACATCTTCAGAAGGGTAGTACCGGCCCTTCCCTATATGACGTCACTACACTTGTTGATATGTCTTATTGAAGGGAGAAAACTTCCCCTCTCTCGGAGGTGGAGGAAAAAAAAAATGTGAGAGAGCGAGAAAACGGGGGGCGGACACTTAAAGAGACGACGACGCACTTGAAAGAGAAAACGGGAGAAAAACCGAGTGTCTTTATGCCCTCTCGAAAATCCCTCCGAGTTTTTCTCCGCATTCACGCTACGTTTCATTGGGTTTTACGCGTTTCTCCCGCCCCTGGGCCCCGTAATGAATATTTGCCTCATTTTCAGCTAATATAAAAAGAACATTTTTTTTAAAAATCTTAACGCGGTGATAAAATCCCGGTTTTGAGCATGAATAATAATTTATGCCTACAATAATTTTGACATTTAGGGCTTTTGATCAATCGTTTCCGATGTGGGAGTTTTTTGCTCGAAATTTTTATATCTAATTTTGTTGTAAGATTTAAAAAAAACTGTGGAATTAGGTAGGTACCTAAGTAACTATCAGAGTTGTTTACATTTTCATTAATATTATAATTATGTAATGTATATTACACAAAATTTTTTTGCGATGCTGAAGATGGAGCTGTGTGATTGGGGAGTGAAAATTATGTGGGGATATAACGTAGAAGTTAAAAAATGTACTTACGTGATTTTGAGGGTGGCTGTTTGTAGGCGGTCCGTTACATCCGTGGTTACAAATTTGGGGGTTGTAAGTTTGTAGGTGGTTGGGGGGGGGGGGGTCGAGGGGTTCGAATCAGCGAACGGGGGTTGGGGGAGAGCACTGGCAGGAGCGAGTCGTCTCTTAGTAATAAGGGGCAGCGGGGGTGGAGCCGGGATATATATAGGGGGTGTCTCACCCCTCGCGACCCCTCGCGGATCGCCGCCCCCCCACCGCCCCCACTCGCCGGTGAGGGGCGGAAGAGGTCGCCATGGCAACCCCTCCCCTCACTCGGAGTGCACCCCCCTCCGCGGGGGATCACAGGGGTGAGGCGGAGGGCGAAACGTTTCGCGTTTCGCTCGATAGAGGCCACTGCCGCTGCTCGGTCGTCGGAGTGGGATCATTCGAGCCCCGTTTGAAAAGAACCCCCCCCCCCCCCCCCACACTTCACCGCTCAACGCACTTCTCTCGAGGAGGATGGGTAGTCATTAATTACAAGAATCTAACAAGTTCCCTCTCTGGAGAAACACGTTTTAGGATGAGGACACATTATGCACTTGATTTGCCACTTCCAGCGCTTGATCCGCTCGATGGCATCCCATTTAGGGCTCATTGACCCCTCTCGCTACGTTGCACGAAGTGAGAAGATATTTTACCTTGTGGAATATATTTATCTACTTAGAAAATACTGGATTCCAGAATAAATAGCGACAGCATTCAACGAATGAAAAAAGAGACGAAAAAGTTTCCATTCTAGTTAATTATTTCCAGTAATGAACCTTTGGAATCGAGCATGAAAAACAATTTTTAAACCCCCCCCCCCCCCCACCCACACTAAAAATTTGATGGTTTTCGTTTCAAGGTACGTAGAAACCGAAAATGGAGAAAAAAATGCCTGTCTCTTAGTTGCCATGAATAAAAATGAATGAAATTTGGTTTTTAGATCCCATTTGGGGTCTGGTTGGTCCGCGAAGCACGGCGTTGCTGTCAGTGCTAAGGGGTTAAAAATAGGGATTGAATTTTTCAGAACGCCGAAGCACGAAAAACTTCAATAGAAGGGCATGGTTTTGGTTCATAACACCCCCTCAAAATTTTTTCTTTGACGTTTCAAGGAGCGTAGATTCCAAAAATGCAATGTCCGTCCGCCGTACGCCGTCCGCCGTCCGCCGTCCGTCGTATCACGTGTACCGCCTCATTTTCGGTCTAAAATTCGTTCTTTCGCACACATGCTC
>OX940983.1:5021969-5076022 GCA_954871275.1 Leptopterna dolabrata
GAACAAAACCATAGGTGTGTGCGTGCGCGAGCGCGCATGCGAGTGCGTGTGACAGAATCTTGAGAATATTGTATTCAAATAATTTTTTCTTTTCCGTTTCAAGGTGCGTAGATTCCAAAAACGCTGCAAAGTCCTTGTCACATGGGTTTATTATTCTATTGGACATACCTGCAGAAATGTTGGCTGTTCATTTATTGTTTATTCATGTGAAATAATTGAAATTGCTATTTCTGATGGTTTCCACAATTTTTGGCCCCTAAAACACGAATTAGGTAAGCTCCTTTTTTTCTTTTTTTTTAATTTATCTTTGATCATTGGTAGTGCCATTTAATCGTCTTGATCCACGTGTTGATACTACTTCCAGTGTTATTATACAAATTGATGGTGATTTCAGACGATTTCCCAGGTTTTTTACTCATAAAAAATCAATTTTGGAGCTGAACATTTGGTAGAACCTCGATTTTCCACTCTTTGGTCAAAATCGACTTCATATTCGGTCTTCTCGTCCCAAAAACTTGGAAAACGATACCTCAAAAGCTCATGTTACTAACATGTTGGTAAAACGCAAAAAGTACCTATTTTTGTGCACATTTTCATTCATAACATCCCTGGGTATATTCCGATCGGGCTGAAAAGTTCGGGACACAACTAGGGCCCAAATGGAGCATGTGTGCGAAAGGACGACTTTTTTAGACCAAAATGAAGCCTGTACACGTGATACGACGGACGGCGTACGGCGGACGGCCATTGCATTTTTGAATCTACGCACCTTGAAACGTTAAAAAAAAATTTGAGGGGGAGTTGTAAAAATTGTTGCTGATACATAGGTGTATTATTCACAAAATAATAAACCAAAATGCAATGTCCGTCCGCCGTCCGCCGTATCACGTGTACCGGCTTCATTTTCGGTCTAAGAAATTCGTTCTTTCGCACACATGCTCCATTTGGGCCCTAGTTGTATCCTGAAACTTTGCAGCCCGATCGGAATATACCCAGGGGTGTTATGAGCGAAAATGTTACCAAAGGTTCAGCACCCAAAATTGGTTTTTTATGAGTCAAAAACCTGGAAAATTGTATGAAATCAATATCAATGTGTATAATAACAATAGAAAAAGTGTAAACAGGTGAATAAAAACCATTAAATGGCACTACCAATGATCAAAGATGACTTGAAAAAAAGCGTACCTATTTCATGTTTTCGGGGCCAAAAATTGGTGGAAATCATCAGAAATAGCTATTTAAATTATTCCGCATGAAAGAAACAATATAGTTAACAGCCAAAAATTCTGTAGAACTCAATAGAATAATAAACACATGTGACAAGGACTTTGCAGCGTTTTTTTGTGTGACAGAGTGTAACAGTGGGGGTGGACCCTCGAGAGTCCCCATCCTAGACCAGCGAGATTATCACCGGTAAAAAAGGGATGTCGATTAGGCTTCCCAAACCGATCCCGTCTCGACCGGAAGAAAAATGGATCGAGAACAGCCCACACTGTTACACTCCTCCCCACATGACATACTTTTGGGTAGCAGAAGTATGAGAGGGAAAAGGGGAATGAAAAGTAGTATGAAGTTCTGGTTCAGGAAAAGACACCTGAACAACTTCAAGGTGACTAACCTCCATCGTAATGGTAGGTACTACCTCAATAATATTTTACTGGTGGAGAACAAAGCTCCTACATACGAGTACTGGCAGACAAAGTTGTCAGAGGTTGTTGTCCAGTGATTGTGCTCATCTGGCTCAACCTCTAGGTGATCAACCTCCATCGTTGGGATGGAACAACTATTGGGACTTGTCAATTGGGACACGGCATCAATCGCCTTCTAATGAGCTCAGTATATTTTAATTATACTGTCACTCTAAAGGGTGGAAAGGGGGTGGGGAAGCCAATAGATGTAGGTATGTATTATCAAAGGGACAGTTTGTTAGTACAGGAATCCTTCTGGGAAACCTTTGGATTTATCCTTCTTGTAAGCCCAAAAAAATAGGATGGAGTATGGTGAAGTGCTCAGCGTATACTACCGAAGCACGCTCTGCTACCATGTGAAAGAGTGTAACAGTGGGGTGGACCCTCGAGAGTCCCCCTCCTCCTAGACCAGCGAGATTATCACCGGTTAAGAAGGGATGTCGATTAGGCTTACACCAAACGACCCATCTCCACCGGAAGAAAAAATGTATCGAGAGCAGCCACACTGTTACATTGTTTGACGCAGAAATCTGCCTGGTTGTGCACCACGTCGCCGGAATACCGAAATATATTTCTAGAGGATGGAAAGGGTTGCAGGGGGGTCAATGCCGAAAAAACGTGGGTTTATACGTAATCTTGTGTGCACTGCCCGTATTCTTAACCGATTTGGGTGGTTGTTTATTAGTTTGATTCAAAAATCGTTCTGGTTCTCGACTAATGCGGTTGGGGGGGTGAGCTGGGTTTAAGATCCTAGACGGTCTGGCATGAGTGAGTGTGATCTATACACCACTACTGTAGATAGATAGAATTCGTTCAAAATATCACCCCAAGTGATGTTTTTTCAATTTGATACTTAGCGGATCAGTACCTCGTGTTATGAATTCGTTCAAAATATCACCCCAAGTGATTTTTTTTTTTTTCAATTTGATTGCTGAAAGGACAATACCTCAGAAAACGCATAATAATTAGTGGGAAGACAACGATGCTATGAATAATGAATGAAAGAATTTATTTCCATAAAGAATAGACACATTCCAATAAACAATCACATACTCTTGGTGGAAACTACCCCCCTCGTAGGTCCGGGTACCTGTGTCGGGGGGGGGGGGGGGGAGTAGCAAGTTGAATACGACATTAATTTGTTTTTACACAAAAAAATAGAGAGAGAAAAAAATATATACCTATATCTGTACAAGTTGTATACTTATATATATAAAACTATTGCTATATAATTTAGCTATCTTAGCTATATCTTAAATTAAGAGATATAAAAAAAGAAAGAAACTTATATGCCTACAAAAGTCTACATCTTCACTGGTGTTGTAGTTGATGAAAATAAATAAATGAAATTCGTAATTAATACTTATAAGTGCTGGCTGTCATGGCCTCGCATTCTGAGATACTGGTAGTAATGAGGAACGAAAATAAGGCTTTCTTGAATTTGGATCTGCTGCTGGAGTGAGGGTTGGCTAATGAAGGTGGAGTTGCTCGTAATATGTACGAAATGTTGTGATGGAAATGACCGACTGCAATACAATTATTTACAGAGTGGATCCAGATTGAAGGTCTTATAGGAAATTCCACGCTTATTATGTATCTCTCAATGGACCAGTGTAACAGTAATGAATTACTGGACGTTTTAAGTGTTTTATTTTTAAATGCTGTTCAAACATACGGTCTAGAGTAATCCATGGCTCGGCATTGGTACTGTGGGTGGAATTATAGTTGTCCGTGTTCATAATAGGTATTGACCAGTGTCATCAAGCACTGTATATTTTTCGGATGAATTTATCCTGTAATATTTACTGCTAGCACTGCAAAGTTTCATAAATAAATTGCGGACTGCAGGTGCAAATTTAATAAAGAGCCCAAACTGGAGTGGGAAATTGGAGGTTCCTCCAAGGGGCTTGTCCCAGCTCCAAACGCCCTGAATAATTTAACAGGAGGAGGGGAGCATGAAATGTTTTATGAAATCACTGGAACTGTAGCCTGGGCCTTGCCTGGCCTTCGCCTAGGCAACGACTACCCATCCTCGTCTTCGCCTAGGCGACTACCCCTCCTCAGCCACTACCTCACCAAGAGGTTTTTCCGTGCCATACAAGAGGAGTTCATATCATCCCACTTCACCTCTGCGAAGGGGAAATGGATTTTAGGTTGAGTGGTCTCTGCCAATTACATAAAGAGCCTTCCCACCTCCTTCTCTCCCTTCTCTTCCCCTGGTTCTTTTGTTTTCAATGGGAAATTGAAGGGAAAATTCTTCGGAGGGGAAGAAAAGGCAGGTCGAAAATTTTCTACGGAGAAAATGCGTCTGATAAGGAAATGGGTCTGGGGAAAGTGGCCCAATCGTCTCATTTGAACTGGGAGCAGCTTGGAAGCGATTTTCGAATGGGATCCTCCAAAATATAGGGTGCTCTCCATGCAATCCCAGTCACTCAATGTGAAGCTTACTTAGAATCATCTTAATGTAAAGTAGGTAAATACGTAACACACCCTTAAAATTAATTAAATTATGAAATAAATTTGAATAAAAAAGTTGCTATCTACTTACTGAAATTTTAAAATTTAGTTTTTCACCCACAAAAACTAAAATTTAACCTCAGAATCATATTAAGGCAAAGTAGGTAAGTACGTAACCCACCCATCCCTTAAAACTGATTAAATTGTTAAACATTTAAATAAAAAATGGCTATCTACTGAAATATTGAAATTTTATTTTCACCCAGAAAACCCCCTTTTTGTGAAATCTGTTTGATAATAAATTAATCGATATAGCACTTTTTCTGCCTCGATTCACTAATATTTAATTCCACGTTTGGTGACTTAATATAAATTTTTGAGCTGTTTTTACAAATTTTTAGCAATTTTAGATCCTATAAACTCAAATTTGACCCATTTTTCAAATAAAAAAAGGAGTTATTATTAATGGTTTTCGATTTCCACTATACACGACAAAAATATACTGTTATGCCGGTTTCGGTGAACAAACCATCGTCATTAATAAACAGTATATACAGTAGGTACATATATAGCTGGTGGTATTTATCGGCTTCGATTCAGAATGCTTTATTTAATACGGAAAAGAGTCGAACAATTTTCCAAAATAATTCACTAAAAATTTAGACCCATTGCAGCAGCCAATTATCTGCGAAAGGTAAGTACAACAAATCAGTCATGAACAAAAAAAAACAAAAAAAGTCCCCTCGTTTGCCTTGCTTTCCAAAAGCTCCTTGTTTTTCAAATTAAAAAAAAGGAAAAAATTGAGACTGACGTTTTTTTTCTTCTTATCTTTTTGGATAAAATGGTTATTTTCAGAAGAATATAGAAGTCTTCTTAGTATTAATGAGGCACTTTTTTAAAATAATTTTTGCGTGACTGATCATAATCAGGATTCGTTCTCGGTAGAATAATAAGGTTCTTTTCAATAGGTAGAAAAAGGCAGAACTCGGACTGCGTCCCCTGACCGGCGTATACAAGACCTCAGTTATATAGGAAATATATTGCTATGGGACCTTTTCTATATTATTTAGTCAGAGGCATTCCTCGTTCTCTCTTATTCAATATTAAAGGGAATAGCAGTCTGGGCGATATGAAGGGGGCGGTGGAGGAGCAGGGGGCAATGTGGCCCCTTCTCTCACGGAGGTTCCGAAGCATTACGTGTAAAGGATGTGTGGTCACGGAATCAACTCTCCGGTCTCCTTTTCCTTCCTCTTTACTTGAAAACCGTATATTACGGGTCGTGAGAGGGAGAACGTCCGTATCGATTCCTGAAGTTGATGTTGAAAACTTTAAAGCCTTAAACAGTGGTGCGGTTGTGAAAAGCGCCAAAATCTGAATCTAAACGCAAAATCGAAATTTGTAGCTTCGAATGGTGGTTGGTCGTTTCTCAAACCTCTCCGATTAGTCGCAAAGTTGAGGCGGTTTTTCAAAATCCGACAAATACAATAGGCTCTCTCTGGTTTGCTAATTATGGTTTTAACAAATTTAGGGATCAAAAATGGCTAAAATCTTGAACAGTTACCTAATGTAAAGTCACTGACAGTGGTATGGAAGTGTGAGTAAGATAGAAAAATACCATTTCAGTTTTTGTTTTTTTTTTTTTCATACGGAATTGGAGTCGAATTAGGATTTTTGTATTTTGGAATTTGGATTTAGGAGTTTTGCTCAAAAATTTGTATTAAGGGCTAAAATCGCCTAAAACCAACATTCACCAGCAGTTGGGTGGGATGGTGAAAGAGGGACCTTTTCGATGATACAAATATTTCTCTCAAAAATGAGTGGGTCAAATTTGACTTTATATGGGTCAAAAATCGGTAAAATGGCTAAAATCGCGAAAAAGCATTATAATTTTACGAAACGTTGTATGGAATGGTGATTTGATTCTGAAAGCTGCTGAAAGGTGAACTGTTGTTCGATTCAAGAGAAAGACGATCATATAACAATACGACCACAATACTTCGATTGAAATGTTGGTGAGAGTAACAATAATAATACCTAATACCTACCGCATTATTAAAAATTTCATCGTAGAAGAAAGTATAACGTAAATGATGAAACGTGTACCTACCTACCTAAGGCATTTGTCGATAACGACTGCTATTCCACTGTTAATAAACCGAACCTACTACTTAATAAATAGTATATTACATCGATTCCAAGTATTTGTCATAAAAATGCTAATCAAGTTAGAATACCTACCTACCTACGATTAGATGAAATCTTAAAAACGTTTTCTTAAAAAGTATATGAACTCAAAAGCTTAAAATGAATTGGTTGAAACACGCAGTACCTGTTAGTTACTGTTTACAGACTAAACAACCGGTAGTACACCTGCTTGTTAAATCCCAATATTATTTCAGATTTTCCATGTTTAAACCCCGGTTTCTCGTTATATCATAATTATTTTTACTCAATAGCGCGAATATTTCTTTGAAAATTGGCTCTTATAGCCATGCTGCTTGACTCGCACTTTCACGTTTGCGCTTGCGGAGTGTCTACTACCGATCCGAATACGACGAAATTCGTTATCGGTACCTACCGGGTTTTCTGGGTTTTCCTGGTAAGCGGATCCCCTAGTGTTATAATTATGCTGTACATCTCAACTCGGCCTTTCGATAATGTTTTTGTGCAAAACCAGCTCACGGTTACCGTGAGTAACACACCCAAGGGTGTATGAAATCTGCGATAATCGGGTTTAGAAGGAACAAAGGTATATGAAACCCAACCGCCGCCTGTGCAAAAAAAAATGTTCTCCCCGGCGGGGAATCGAACCCCGGTCTCCCGCGTGACAGGCGGGGATACTGACCACTATACTACCGAGGACGGTTGCGAGGATAGAAGGAAAAGGTGGATCATATCGTCAGGGGTACGTAGTGCATTTACCGAGAAACGTTGTGACAAATTGTGGGGGGGGGGGGGGGGGGGCTAACTTGGACGCGACGGAAAACGCTGCAAATTATTACACAACGGTTTATTATTTACCTGTACAGATGCCCCTTCTGCGTA
Source organism: Leptopterna dolabrata (assembly GCA_954871275.1). Lineage (NCBI taxonomy): Eukaryota > Metazoa > Arthropoda > Insecta > Hemiptera > Miridae > Leptopterna > Leptopterna dolabrata. Next base: position 5,029,160 of record OX940983.1, read on the forward strand.
GATAACTGCTTTCTGTGGTCCAATACCTACCCTCGTTCACCTACCCAGGAAAGCCCTAAAACGAGTAGGTACTGGATCCGGCCCGGGAATTACCGTTTCATAAAATAAATTGCGCGGGATTCAATAATTATTTATTATTTGTTGTAATTCATGTAAAGTTTGTCAATATTACAAAAGTAGGTAGGATCTATAAACGAAACCCAAAATGACCTCTGTTCATCAAAGGAAATAATTTCACGGAACAAGCAACTCGACTTAATACAGCCATGCGTGTTTATTATCAGGTGCTCCCTAGCAATGATAGTAGGCTGGATGTATACCATTATTTCATTTACGATCATGTTGCCGAAGCTTATCGGTGCAAAATTCAGGGCCTCACTGAACGAACGGCTGGACGTACAATGCTCGGGTGGTCTCAAAAAAAAAAATACTCCAATCTAAGATCAATCTAAAAATGTAAAAAAATTCGTGATAATGGCGCCCGGCAAATTTCAACCCCTGTTTTCCAAAGATGACTGACTGTAACGCTGAACTCCCGGAGCAACTAGACCCCAAATTGGACCCAAAATTCAAATTTCATTGATTTTGGTTCATTAATTTTGGTTGTTCTAAGAAAAGGGCGAAGTTACGGCGGACGGACAAAATTTTCTTTTTTACATTTTCGGATTCTACGTTCCTTGAAATGGAAACCATGAAATTTTGAGGTATGTTGGGGGGAATGGGGGGATTTTGGTTTATTATTCTGTGAATAATACACCTATGTATTCGCTCAGCAAAAAATTTTTATAACACCCCCTCAAACTTTTTTCTTTTACGTTTCAAGGTGCATAGATTCCAAAAATGCAATGTCCGTCCGCCGTACGCCGTACGCCGTATCACGTGTACAGGCTTCATTTTCGGTCTAAAAAAATCGTTCTTTCGCACACATGCTCCATTTGGGCCCTAGTTGTGTCCCGAAACTTTTCAGCCCGATCGGAATATACCCAGGGGTGTTATGAGTGAAAATGTGTGTAAAAATAGGTACTTTTTACGTTTTAGCAACATATTGGTAACATGAGCTTCTGAGATATCGTTTTCTATGTTTTTGGGGACGAGAAGACCGAATATGAAGTCGATTTTGACCGAAGAGTGGAAAATTGAGTTCTACCAAATGTTCAGCTCCCAGAATTGATTTTTTATGAGCGAAAAACCTGGGAAATCGTCTGAAATCACCATCAGTTTGTATAATAACTCTGGAAAAAGTGTCAAGACGTAGTTCAGGACGATTAAATGGCACTACCAATGATCAAAGATAGTTTAAAAAAAAAAGAAAAAAAAGAGCGTACCTAATTTGTGTTTTGGGGGCCAAAATTAATGGAAACCATCAGAAGTAGCTATTTCGATTATTACGCATGAAAGAAACAATTAATGAACAGCCAACGTTTCTGTAGGTATGTCCAATAGAATAATAAACCCATGTGACAAGGACTTTGCAGCGTTTTTTTTTTTGTTTCTATGGGAAAACCCAAGTGGAACTACTACTGTGGTCTACTTGTGGTGAAACCATATGACGGTATTATAATTACCCATCCTACCATGTATAATAAAACGCCTCAAGAATGTACAATCTTGATAGATAAGTGTGGACATTTCAATGGTATTGCGGCCATACCAATGGCGTTCTTAGGACGTTGTGGCGTTGTGGGCATACCTAATAGATTAGACAGGTGCAAAGCCAGTTTGGTTCATAAATAATGTTTCAATTTTGTCGTATTTTGTCTTTAGAGTCATTGTCATGCCTGCAACTGTGTCGTGGGTCTCCACTTCATTCGTGTTTCCATCATTCAAAACAAACAAACCTAAAAATCAGTAGGTAGGTAATAAAAAAAAATATACAACCTACCTACCAATTTTTGTCATTCTTTTTCAGTTCAACTCAGTTGAACCACCACCTTCTTCTTCTTGGTTTCCTTCGCTTCAACAACAATTCGGTACACGAAATAAGTAACAACTGTGCTGCAGCAATCGCTGCCATTATAAAAAACTTTACACACAACTTTAGTAAAAATTATGAAAAAACGCTGCAAAGTCCTTGTCACATGGGTTTATTATTCTAGTGGACATACCTACAGAAAGGTTGGCTGTTCATTAATTGTTTCTTTCATGCGTAATAATCGAAATAGCTACTTCTGATGGTTTCCATTAATTTTGGCCCCCAAAACACAAATTAGGTACGCTCTTTTTTTTCATTTTTTTTAAAACTATCTTTGATCATTGGTAGTGCCATTTAATCGTCCTGAACCACGTCTTGACACTTTTTCCAGTGTTATTATACAAACTGATGGTGATTTCAGACGATTTCCCAGGTTTTTCACTCATAAAAAATCAATTCTGGGAGCTGAACATTTGGTAGAACTCAATTTTCCACTCTTTGGTCAAAATCGACTTCATATTCGGTCTTCTCGTCCCCAAAAACATAGAAAACGATATCTCAGAAGCTCATGTTACCAATATGTTGCTAAAACGTAAAAAGTACCTATTTTTACACACATTTTCACTCATAACACCCCTGGGTATATTCCGATCGGGCTGAAAAGTTTCGGGACACAACTAGGGCCCAAATGGAGCATGTGTGCGAAAGAACGATTTTTTTAGACCGAAAATGAAGCCTGTACACGTGATACGGCGGACGGCGTACGGCGGACGGACATTGCATTTTTGGAATCTATGCACCTTGAAACGTAAAAGAAAAAAGTTTGAGGGGGTGTTATAAAAATTTTTTGCTGAGCGAATACATAGGTGTATTATTCACAGAATAATAAACCAAAACTCCCTACTGCTCGACCTTCAAACGGCTCGACCTGGATCGCATTGGATCGAACATTTGCCACCACCGACAACACCGTGTGGCTGGGGCTTTTGCTCGAGTCACTCGTCGAGTCGTCACTCGTCGAGTCGTCACTCGTCGAGTCGTCACTCGTCGAGTCGTCACTCGTCGAGTCTTCACTCGTCGAGTACGGTCGAACGTTTGGCCCAACATTCGACGCATCGTGTGGCGCCGGCTTGAGCGTTTTGAACGATGCTCAAGCCTCAGTACCAATGTCGGGCATGAGTATTGGTTATGGTAACCTTCCACCACCCATTCCCCTCATCCTTATCAGTTGACAGTATTGAGTATTCTTATAGCGCAAATAGTTGCGAAAATCGTCAGGCTCACTGCGTAATTCAGCTATTAAATTGGTATGACTTTTTAACATCCATGGTTTAGACTTAGACCATTTTCTTTTTGCCTTCGATTTCATCTTTTTTAATAATGCACACGAAGAACTAATTGAAAGAATTAGTTCTTCGTCCGAATTTTCCATTTTGAACACAACAAACTACAATTTTCGGGGTTCCTCACTTCACAGTTGTCCAAAACGAACTGAACGTCGGAACAGCAACGGAACGTTCAGTTCATTCGCACAACTGGCTTGTGCGAACAGCTTGAGCGTGTAAAACGACCTTAACCCTTTCACCCCTGGTGGGACGTATATGCCCCATCATGGTTTTGCATTCGTAAACCTGCTAGGACACATTATGTCCCAGGAACTGGATTAGCTTCTGCTTCAATTTTCCAATCGTTTTAGGGCCTGTTGAACACTGCAATCCTTTCAAGGGACACTACAGTGAGTATGAATTCATCATGTTTCCTCCAACATGATAGGTAGTCCCACCTGAAACTTGCTGAAAAAACGAGTGGTACTTGTGCCGACGAAAATAATCATTCCCGGTTAGGCAGTGCAGTGAAGCTTGATTCTCAGCAGAGCTGAAAGCCGGCCCATTCCAGTGAGCTTCATAAAAGTCTTCACCTACCTACCTATATTAATTTACAGAAAACATAAAATAAATTAATGAAAGTTGTCGTGAGTCCCTCCCGGGAACACTCCTATCATATTAAGTTCTCACCAATATTCAAACGCCAAACTAAAAGCTCCGTAAATAAAGACATGAGTGGGGACAGGCGACAGAACCCAGGGTTACTCAACCTGGGGCCCCACTACCAGCTCCCAGCAAGGAGCTGGAGGGAGAGGCCCCCAAGTACTATATAACCCCGGATCCTGGCGCTCAAGCTTCATTCGACACTTCCTCTAACCAGCTCTCTCTTCTCTCTCTTACCTTACCTCCCAGATGATCGGTTGAATACAGCCGCCTGGGAATTTCACCTCCTCTCTCCTCTCTCCTCCTCCTCCTTGTCTAGATGATCGGTTGAATACAGCCGCCTAGACAAGGGACCTCTCCTTTCCTCTCCTTCACCTAGATGAACGGTTGACTACAGCCGCCTAGGTGAAATTCCCTCATCCACCTCTCTCTCCTCCAAAGTCGTAGATGTTCGGTTGATTACAGCCGCCTGCGACTTTTCCTCACCTTCCTTCCACACCACCTCTCTCTCCTCCAAAAGTCGTAGATGTTCGGTTGACTACAGCCGCCTGCGACTTTTCCTCCTTCTCTCTCCTTTACCTAAATTCACTCACTCACCTTCCACGCCACCGTGATGAGAATTTTAAATTCATCACAGTGGTGAACCCGACGTTCACTCAACCTTCTTCCTTCCTACCTTCCCACCTCATGTGTCGCCCCAGTCAAGTAGTTCGGTGTCCCGCATTTTAAATTCAAAATTTTAACCAGTCAGTTTAAATTCGCAATTCTTGGCCCAACCCTCAACACTCACCTCTCAACTCAACGCACCACCGCTCCCGCCGATTGCGAATTTTAAAATTCAAAACCAAGTCAAATTTTTGAATTTTAGTTACAGAAATGGGCCCGAACTCACCAACACCGCCGCTCTTGCGACCAGCCACACTGCAGCCGCCCGCCGCTGCGACATCCGACGCATTGGCCGACAACCCTTTCTCCACGCTCTCCCCACCGACCTCTGCGTCATCAGACGCCGCCGCCGCCGCCGCCGCCGCTACGGCCACAGCCGCCGCCAACGTCATGACGGCATCCGCTGCGTTCCCTCTGTCGCTGCCCCCCTTCTACACGCACGACCCGGCGCTTTGGTTTTTCCAAGTGGACGCAGCGTTTTCGGCCGCCAACATCCGCAGCCAGAAAACCCGATATTCCCGGATCATTTCACTACTGCCCTACGAGATCCTGCTGCAGACCTCTGATATCTCCCCCGACGCCGCCGCTGCGTACGACGACCTCCGCAGCCGCCTCATCAACACATACCAGCCGTCAAAAATCGCCCGAGTCGCCGCCCTCTCCCAACCTCAACACCTCGGCGACCAGAAACCCTCCCACCTCTACCGACGGCTGCGACACCAGCTGCAGGGGATCATGACCGCCGACATCGCACGCACGTTCTGGTTACGTGCCCTTCCCCACCCCATCCAGATGGCCCTGGCCAGCCATCTCGACGGTCCCGACGAGCCCCTCCTGCGCCTCGCGGACACCGTGCACGACTTGGCCGCTGCGGCCGCCGTCAGTGAGGTGCGTACGCCGCGTCACCCCCCCGCCTTTCCGGGACCGCACAAACTCCCGGGACCGCGGCCGGGCACCCTCCCTCGACGGCCGTCGTCCACTTTCGGCGGATCGCCGACGCGACTCGTCCGCCGACCGCCGCCGCCAGCGCTCGCCCGAGCGCCGCACCGCATCCCCTCCCCGCCAGCGCAGAGGCCGATCCCCAGCAGCTGCGCGCACATCAAACTCAGCCCGCCCCACCAACTCCACCTACCTGCCTGCGGACCACCCCAACCGTTGTTTCTATCACGTAAACTTCGGTGGGGAGGCCCGCAAGTGCCAACCCCCCTGCGCCTTCGCCCCTAAGCAGGGAAACGCAGACGCCCGCCGGTAAATCCGGCGGGCCCCCCTCCTCGCCAACACGGGGGGGACCATGCGCATACCCCCCCCGCCCGCATTCACACTGCCACCACCACCAAGCCACGCTACCCCTCCTACGCCGCCGCCACGGCTGCCAACCTCCCGGCCGCGCCTGCAGCGCCGCCGAATCCCTCACCCCACCACATTCGGAACAAACCGCCCGCCACCAGGGCAACCAACCTTCCGGCCGCCACTCACGCCGCCGCTCCCGTTCCCCCACCCCGGAACGCCCCCTCCATGCCCGTCAACAGGGCAGACAACCTCCCGGCCGCCACTCCCGCCGCCGCATCCGTTCCCCCACCCCGGAACGGCCCCTCCATGCCCGTCAACAGGGCAGACAACCTCCCGGCCGCCACTCACGCCGCCGCATCCGTTCCCCCACCACGGAACGGAACCTCCACGCCCGCCTCCAGGGCACAACCCCCTCCAACCACCACACAGCCCACCACTACCGTTCCCCCTTCCCGGAACAAGGCAAAACCCCCTCCTCCCACACTGGCCTGCCCCCCTGCAGACTCCGCCGCTTCCCCCCTCCGGAACGACAAGAAACCGCCTCGAGTCTCCTTCGCGGCGGACCAGCCAACACCAGCCAACGTACCTACCTCCGCAATTGTGCCAAACGCCCTCCCGACCCACCAGCGACTTTTCCTGCGCTGCAGGAAAACCAATGTGCCTTTCTTGGTGGACACAGGGGCGGCGCTATCAATATTTCCTAACAACATCCTCCGTCGTCAGGCGCGCTGCTACCGGCAGCTTCTCTACGCCGCCAACGGTACCACCATCCCCTCGTACGGGACGTACCGCTCCTCTGTTTATATGAGCGGGCTCGCGTACGAGTGGGAGTTTACCGTGGCGGACGTGGAGAAGGCGATCCTGGGGGCCGATTTTCTCGCATATTTCGGTCTCCAGGTCGACGTCCGGAACGCGCGCCTGATCGACCCCGCCACAAAAACACCCATTCCCGGATTCATCCATGCCATCAACCACCCCCCTACGCAATTTGAACGCCTCCTCCTCAACTACCGCCCCCAGCGCCGCCCCTCTGCCCACATCTCCACCATTCAACACCACATTGAGACTTCCGGCCCCCCCATCACAGCTAAAGCCCGACGACTCCACCCCCTGCAACTATCTAAAGCCCGACAACATTTTAATAAACTAATAGCCGACGGTATCGTCCGCCCCTCAAAATCCCCTTGGGCTTCTCCACTCCACATCGTGCAGAAGCCCAATGGGGATATCCGCCCCTGCGGGGACTACCGGAGACTAAATTCAAAGACCACACCGGACCTTTATAATGTTCCCCACCTACGGGACTTCTCGTCGCACCTCCATGGCGCTAATATATTCTCCACCCTCGACATTTCACGGGCATTCCACCACATCAACATTCACCCCCCCGATGTCCAGAAAACCGCCATCATCACCCCGTTCGGACTTTTTGAGTATGTTAAGATGGGCTTCGGGTTAAGGAACGCTGCACAAACTTGGCAGCGCTATATGGACAGCATCCTGCGAGGCCTACCGTTCGTCTTTTGCTTCCTCGACGACGTCCTGGTAGCCTCCAGGACGCCGGAAGAACACCTCAGCCATCTCCAACAGATCCTTGACATCTTCTCCTCCGAAGGCCTCTTGGTTAATACAGAGAAGTGCGTTCTCGGCCAACCCTCCGTCCGCTGCCTCGGCCACCACGTTTCGTCCGAGGGCATCAAACCCCTCGCTGACAAGGTCCACGCCATTACCGACTTCCCGCAACCCCGCACCGTGACGGAACTCCGCCGCTTCCTGGGTATGTTAAACTTTTACCGTAGACACATCAAACACGCAGCACAACATCAACAACCACTCATACACGCCATTCCCCAACCCTCCAAAAAGAACGACAACCGCCCCATTACCTGGACCCCCCAACTCATCTCCTCCTTCAAAATTTGCAAACAGGACCTAGTAGACGCCGCTCTATTGGCCCATCCCGATCCTCACGCCCCACTATCCATCACCACCGATGCGTCCGACTGGGCCATCGGGGCAGTGCTCCATCAGCACACCGGCGCCACCCCCCAACCCCTAGGTTTCTTCTCCAAAACGCTATCCCCCACCCAAAAAAATTACTCCACGTTCGACAGAGAACTCCTCGCCATCCACGAAGCCATCAAGCACTTTCGTGACTTCGTGGAGGGCAGGCAGTTCTCTGTCGTCACTGATCATAAACCCCTGACCCACGCCCTCCTACAGAATCGCAAATCCGCCTCCCCGCGTCGCCTCCGGCAACTCGAGTTTATCGGGCAATTTACGTCCGATATCCGATACTTGCCGGGGGCCGACAACTGCGTGGCGGACGCGCTATCCCGACCCACCCCTACCCCCGCGCCGGTGGCGGAGTTACTGCCTTTCCCTTCACCCCAAATCCTCAAATCAAAACAAACTCCACATTCCGACCCCGCCCTCTCCAACCTCATTTCCGCCTCCAAATTGGAACAGCTGCCGCCCCTCGACCTCTGGTGTGACGTAACGGCTGATACGCCGCGCCCTTACGTCCCACCGGAACTGAGGCGGCAGTTGTTCCTCCACTATCACTCCCTTCACCATCCTGGCATTCGGGCTAGCCGAGACCTTATCAAGACGCGGTACTTCTGGCCCCACATGAACACAGATATTCGTAACTGGGTTCTGGGGTGCCAGAAGTGCCAGCGGTTTAAGGTCTCGGCCCACCCCCATGTCCCGCCTCAAACCATTCCCGACTCCCTGCCGTGGGAACACGTTCATCTGGATTTAGTGGGCCCCCTTCCCCCATCCGAGGGGAAGAAATACTGCCTCACGATGATCGACCGTGCCACCAACTGGGTGGAATGCATTCCACTCTCAAACATCACCGCGGACACCGTCGCGACGGCTTTCCTCTCTCAATGGGTCAGCCGTTACGGTTGTCCGCGGACAGTCACGGTCGATCAAGGGAGGCAGTTTGAATCCGCCCACTTTTCCGATTTACTACGTTCCCTCGGCATCCACAAAATCCACACTACCCCATACCATCCCCAGTCCAACGGGAAAATAGAGCGGTGGCACTCGGTCCTGAAACAGGCCATTTCTACTTCAACAAATTCCCCTTCCTGGACCAAATCCCTCCCCTACATTTTACTCAGCCTTCGAACATCCGCCCGTCCTTCAGACCAAACTAGCCCCGCACAAAACGCTTTTAAAGACCCACTACGTTTACCGGCCGACATTTTCACTCCACACCACACACCGTCAATTAACAGGGAACCACTACACTCAACAACACCGACAAACGACACCACTTATCCCAAACGATTTTTCACCACAACACACATGTACCTGAAAGAGCCCGGCATCCATAAAACTTTCCAACCACTTTACGCCGGGCCCTTTCAAGTCATCCGCACAACACATACCACCGCGACCCTGTTAATTGACGGCAAACCACATACAGTCCCGTTAGCCAGGTGTAAACCCGCACCTGTGCTAACCCAACCCACAAACTCTATCAGTCTCCCACCGTCCGTTCGCAATGTCGCACCTCTTCCCAACGCACCAGTCACCTCCGTCGCCGTTTCCGGATTTCGATTCGGATCCGGAAATGGCGGCGATTCTCCGGGACGTTTTCGTCCCGGACCCGCTCTCCCCCCTACCCCCTTCGCCCGGGCCGACTTCACCGCTTCTTTTCGTCCCGCCACGGATCACCGGACTACCTCCCCGGCCCCGGCGATGGAAGTACCCCCAGTGGAAAATACTGCGCGAATTTCGCACGGCGCAGGCCACGGGGGTACACCCTCCCTACTCCCCCACAGATCCCCTAATGTCCGCCATCCTCCGCGAGTTCCACCTCGCGGAACTCATGCCCCCACCGCCCCCCGTTCAAATTTCCTTGCCCCCGATAAATTTCAAACCCCCACCCCCCGTTCAAATCACCAACCCCCCCGAAATTGTAACCCCACCAAATTTACCGCCCCCCCCCATTTTCGATTTTCGACCCCCCCGTATCAACTTCACCCCCTCCAACACCCCCTCCCCCCCCCTCCATCGCCGGGGATATCCACGATAGTCTCCGCCGGGACGAAACGGCCCGGGCGGCGAAACGGACGGAGGGAGCGTCCCCATGTTCCCCTCGTCCCGGCGGCCAAACCCCCCGCCCCGCTATGAGCAATCACGGCGGGGCCTTGAGATTCCGGGACAGTGCAAGTGTTTTTTTTCATCCACTCGCACTGTACCGGAACTCGGAGCTCCGCCGTGCCCGCCTCGCCACGAGCTCGGAGCAACCGCCGCCCCCACACAACATACTCACACACACACACACACAACCACTCGCCACACCACACCCAGGAACCGGCGGATCCTCGCAACCGCCTCCCACAAAGCGACCGAAAATTTGTACACACCTCTGTACTATCTGTATATACTAATTCGTCTGTAAATACTGTAAATACTCACCCGTCATCTGTAACTACTCATTCCTCCTCTGTACATACTCCATCTCATTGTAAATATTGTTCATCTCATTGTAAATATTGTTCATCTACCTCATCTCTCCCTTGCCGATCACTTCCCTAAATGCCAATGTTTAGGGATCATGACCACTGCACTGTACATACTCTCGCCTTCTCATCCTACTTATTCTACCTTATGTTACTACTTATCATCTACTAGGTTATTATCTACTTATTATCTACTACCTTATGTTACTTACTTATCATCTACTACCATGTTACCTGCCTTATGTTCCACCTACTCACTTATCATCTAACATGTTACTACTTATCTACTATGTTACTTATCTACCATATTACTACTAGTTTTTAAGCACCGCCTTCAGCTCAACCTCTGTTTGCATCGGCCCTCAGCCCCTGTCTCTTTGCGCCTTCCGCGCCTCCTCTTGTTTGCCGTAGCCCTCAGCTCCTGTCATTTTTGCGCCTTCAGCGACCACCTCTTGTTTGCCGTAGCCCTCAGCTCCTGTCATCTTGCGCCTTCAGCACCAATATTGGTTCAAACTGGGGGGACCTCTGTCGTGAGTCCCTCCCGGGAACACTCCTATCATATTAAGTTCTCACCAATATTCAAACGCCAAACTAAAAGCTCCGTAAATAAAGACATGAGTGGGGACAGGCGACAGAACCCAGGGTTACTCAACCTGGGGCCCCACTACCAGCTCCCAGCAAGGAGCTGGAGGGAGAGGCCCCCAAGTACTATATAACCCCGGATCCTGGCGCTCAAGCTTCATTCGACACTTCCTCTAACCAGCTCTCTCTTCTCTCTCTTACCTTACCTCCCAGATGATCGGTTGAATACAGCCGCCTGGGAATTTCACCTCCTCTCTCCTCTCTCCTCCTCCTCCTTGTCTAGATGATCGGTTGAATACAGCCGCCTAGACAAGGGACCTCTCCTTTCCTCTCCTTCACCTAGATGAACGGTTGACTACAGCCGCCTAGGTGAAATTCCCTCATCCACCTCTCTCTCCTCCAAAGTCGTAGATGTTCGGTTGATTACAGCCGCCTGCGACTTTTCCTCACCTTCCTTCCACACCACCTCTCTCTCCTCCAAAAGTCGTAGATGTTCGGTTGACTACAGCCGCCTGCGACTTTTCCTCCTTCTCTCTCCTTTACCTAAATTCACTCACTCACCTTCCACGCCACCGTGATGAGAATTTTAAATTCATCACAAAAGTATTCTTGCATTATGGACTTCTCTCCAGCATGTTTTCTTACAGCTAGGTAACCTATTTTATACCTACTTACATAAGTATTTAATATTCAATATTCACAAGTTACCTACCTTATGAATATACCTATATAACCTCCCTACCTACACATGCGTAAGTTCATAAACATATCAATGTTCAACAGCTGGTATACGCATAAAATAAATATATCAGTTGTAATTTGCATTTATTTAGTATCGATCTCTGACGATTATCTCCTTTCTTCGTTGATGTTCTATTACCTTCGACATGTCGCAAAATGTGAGTTAATTTGGTAGGGATATATTTCCAACAAGGAATCAATTTTTTTCCACGGAACTGTAGACACTCGGTAATTAATTAGAAAAACAGGTTATGAAATACGATTTTCAACGGGAAAGGGTAGGAAGTTGAGAGGTTTTTCTGGTCTCCTGAACAACCTGCAGATAATTGCGACTTATGGGGTTGTTCTCATTATCCCAGGTTAGGTAGGTAAGTAGATTCCATTAAAACTTTATCAGTTCTAATCTCCATTTGTTCCTCAAAAGAATTATTTCTTGAACCACTTGGGGTCTTATTCGTCGTTTCCACTAACCAGATCGGGCTTGGGGCGTCATAATAAACCTGCCAGAGCCAGCAGAGGAGAGAGCGGGTGTTCCTACGACAAGATCTACTGCCTTCCCTCCACCAGAGAGCATCCAATTTCCTGCGAGTAAATGGGAAGATATTGAATGATTTCTATTCCACCAAACAGATTCATATAATTTTCTTTGTTGCAACTCCTGTCCCTCGTTTCTTCCCCAGTCGTATTCTTTTTTACACGGGCCACCATCGTTTTTGTCGATCGCGCAAGCTCCCAAACCACTGGACATCAAAAAGAAGTTCCAGTCGTGCAGAATGGACTAATGAGCGAAATTTCGAAGTAGCTTATTTCCTCGGACCATTGATCATATTTCTATGGTTCGTCCACAGATTTAAACGTGAACACGTTTCAATCTATTAATAAATTCTGTAAATGTATCGACTTTACCTTCTTCGGTTAATTAGCCACATTGATTACATTTTGGGTATGATTTTTTTTTTTTTTTGAAATGCATTTATTTGGAAAATTACAAAATTGAGTACTAACAGTAATTGCAAATGCTACTCCCCTCTTTGAGCGTAGCTCGTGCTGAGGGGAGGAGTTGAATTGTAAATGTTCAAAGAAAGAAAAAATTTCACATAATACCTACAAAATACAGAAAATCCAATAATTGGGGCAAGTAAAATAAATGGTAAAAGCTCCTAAATGAATCCAATGACGGAATGCAAAGTAAAGAAAAACAATAATTTTAGCAAATACATCAAGCGGTGTGAACTTCCAAATGAAACAGATGACAGCAAATTAATAAATAATGCTGGAGGAAGGCAAGGGAATTATGCGTTGATGGAAAGTTTCTTTAATCCTTTTTTGAAAGCTGAGAGCGACTGAATCCCTCGCAGAGTATGAGGTAGACCGTTGAACAACAGGGCACCCCTGTAGTCGAAGCATTTCTGCCCAGTAGAAGTCAAGCGGAATGGAGGCCTGATGAACGACCGATCACTGGCTCTAGTAACCGTTCCTCTAATAATTCCCAATTTACCAGCAGCTTTCTCCCGAAACGCCTTAATTATCGTGGCTCTCTCGATCAGCTCGTGCACTGTAGGGACGCCAAGTTCTTGGAAAATAGCAGCCGTCGGATATCTCAAGCCCTTTCTCAGCAAAACCTTTATCAACCTCTTCTGGATGAGGAACAATGTCTCTACCAACTCCTTTCTGCAACCACCCCAGCCCGACACACCATAAATCAAGAGTGACTGGATCATTGCAAAATAAAACATACGCTTAGCACGCAATGGCAAAAAGTTCCTTATCTCCCTACATACATACAGAAGTTTTCGCAGCCTGGCGACCATCTGACTCACGTGCTGATCCCATCTTAGATGCTGGTCAATGTCGACGCCGAGGTACCGGATACTGGTTACCTGCGACACTCCCAGGCAGCTGCAAGATGATCCCAGTGAGCAATCCGCTGCATGACATTTCAGCAAGCCCAAGGCAGGAACTCTGTTATTAGGTAGCACGAAGGCGACGTAATGAGTTTTGTCGAAGTTCAACTTCATCCCAAGATCGGCCAGACAATCCACGATTCCGCCTAGGCTTCTCTCTGCTTTCCCCTTTGCTATCTCCCAGTTTCCACCAGCAACTATTAATGATGTATCATCGGCGAAGGAAATGCATGTTCCCTCAAGGTCTTTCTCCAACAGCTGGTTGATGTAAAGGATGAAATATACTGGGCCCAGACACGTTCCTTGAGGAATACCAAAACAGCAGTCTTGTTCTTTGCTAATTGTTGTCCCAATTTTCACAAATTGCTTCCTGTTTTCAAGATAGCTAGCTGACCATTTGACAAACCCTTTGCTGATCCCCGAATTCTCTATGGCTCGGACCAGCTTCACATGTGAGATGGTGTCGAATGCCTTTATCAAATCCATATATATACCGATCACCTTCTGACCAGAATCAAGGAGTTTGCAGATTTCCAGCATCTGAAGTCCAATCGCGTCGTCCGTACTCTTGCCCTTCCTGAATCCAAACTGTCGTGCATTGAGAAGGCTGTTTTGCTCTAGATACTCCACAAGGAATGTTTTCGCTATTTTCTCAATTATTTTCCCTATGACAGGGAGTAACGAAATCGGACGGTAGTTATTTCTATCCGCAGGATCACCCTTCTTGAAGAGTGGGGTTAAAAGGGCTTGTTTGTAATTGTCAGGGAATACATTTTCCTTGAACGATGCATTCACTATGAATGCTAGTGGTTCGAGAATTAGCTCTTTACACTTTTTCAACACTGTGGTGGTGATACCGTCCTTACCAGGAGCCGAACCTCCACTAAAACTGTCTAAGGTTCTGCCCACCTCCTCCTGGGATACATTTAAAAAATGTACCGTGTCCCAGCGATCCGAAGGTATCCAAGATTCCTCGACGTTTCCGGTAGATAGGGCTATCCGTTGTCCAATGTTAGTAAAATGATCATTTAGTGCATCTGCTACAGCTTGTGGTTGCTCATCTGTGGCTAAAATTATATCCTGCACTTGGATGCTGTGTATTCCTTTGTTAATTTTTGTTTTACCTATGGATTGATTGATTATGTCCCACTTCCTCCTCATATTCGTAGCCTTCTCGAAACGCTGCTTGTAAAAGTCATCTTTAGTATCCGATATCAGACGAGCAAGGCAGTTTTTATATTGCTCAAAATGCTGCTTTAAACGGATATTAAATGGCTGCTTTCTTAGTTTCAAGCTCATTTTATTTTTCACTCTAATTGACTTCAGGATGCCCTCGGTCATCCATGGCTTAAGTTTTATCCTATTATGAGGGAGTTTTTCTAATTTCTTAGCTAGCTCGAGGTGGCTGTTGAAAATTTTCTCAAATTGCAATGCTGCTTCGTTGACATTTCCGGCTTTAAACACACTAGGCCATTGCTCTGCTTTCAGGGATTGCCTTAAGGCAAGGTAGTCTATTTTTTCCACGAAGTTACTTTTATTGGGGCCCGTACAAATTTCCGCTTCGGATTTTAGCTGCAAAATAGTGCTGTAGTGATCCGTTACGCTTGTTTTCCATATAACCGAGAGTGGCTTCGGCCCATTTCGGCTACGCAAGAAAATGTGATCGATAATTGATTGCGAAACACCGGTGTCACGTGTAGGGCCATTCACACACGAAACAAGACCATGTTCCGCCATAGAATCCAGGTAATACTGCTTAACAGGGTCATTAGAGTTCATGTTAATATTTATGTTCATGTCACCCAGAACTACACAAACCCTATCCACACTGATACTACCAACACATGTCACCAACTGGTCTATGAAGTCTAAACTTTGCGAAGGTGGGCCATCCTGACAACGGTACGTAGCTAACAACGACATTTTTTTTGCCCTGCCACTCAAAGTCCAATAAAACACTAGTAGCATTGCCCAGTAAAACATCATGGCATCTAACATTCGTGCAGTCATTTCTAATAAAAACTACTGTCCCGGAACTCCTATTTACCACATTCGAACTGCAATAACTTGTATACCCATCAATACTTTTCGCTAAAATACAGTCATTTAGCCAGCATTCCGTATAAATTAAATCATTCAATTTGGGACCTTTGGACCTTGGAAAAATGAATGTACCTACCTTTATTTACCTGCATTCCTTTAACATGTTTGGTGAATTTGAAGTAGTCCTGGATGGTGGTTTTTAGCTGTCAAGTTGTGGGCCTGCTGACCTGGTTGCTCACGCAGTTTTGAAAATAGGCTCAACTTTCGCCCATATACCACGCTCAATAATAGCTGTTTTTCGTAACGCTTATTGCAAAATATTTATCAATCGCTGTATGGATGACTGATAGAGCTTTGAAAGTTATTCCAATCGATCCAGCGTGCTGGAAAACATGAAAAACTATACCGAACACACATTTTTCTGGCAGGTGGCACCACTGGTGCCAGATTGGTGCCGTTACCTGGCACCATGGTGGCTCCAAAAACTATACAGAAAATTCTGGATGCCTAAGGAGTATACTCTCGAAATTTCAAGTCAAAATACTCAAAATTGCGGCTTGCAACACGGTACAGGCATAACATGTGTATGCATACACATAATGGGTAGGTATAGTCACCCTCAAATGTCGCTCGACTCCAGGAGCCTCACTAACGTTCGCAATCTTTCGACCCTCAAAACTATAATTTCATCAATTTTTATTGAGAAAAGATATCCTTGAATAGTACCTAATCTACCCCGGTTATAACCTGAAGCCAATTCTTGGAAGAACAAGGTCGAATTTCAGTTCTTTCAAAATTAATTATTAAAACTTGAATTAAGTGAGGGTGTAAGTGCGCGGTAGGGTTTGTAACAGTGTGGGCTGTTCTCGATACATTTTTCCTTCCGGTGGAGATGGGATCGGTTTGGGGAAGCCAAATCGACATCCCTTTTTAACCGGTGATAATCTCGCTGGTCTAGGAGGAGGACTCTCGAGGGTCCACCCCCACTGTTACACTCTGTCACAATACATGGTAGCAGAGCGTGGTTCGGTAGTATGCGCTGAGCACTTCACCATACTCCATCCACCAGAAGGATAAGCCCAAAGTTTCCCAGAAGGATTCCTTTACTAACAACCTTTTCCTTTGAAAATACATACCTACATCTATTGGCTTCCCCACCCCCTTTCCCCCTTCAGAGTGCCAGTATAATTAAAATACACTGAGCTCATTAGAAGGCGATTGATGCCATGTCCCAATTAACAAGTCCCAAAGTTTGTTCCATCCCAACGATGGAGGTTGATCACCTAGAGGTTGCCCAGATGAGCACAATTCACTGGACAACAACCTCTGACAACATTATCCGCCAATACTCGTATGCAGGAGCTATATGTTCTCCACCAGTAAAATATTATTGAGGTAGTACCATTACGATGGAGGTTAGTCACCTTGAAGTTTTCAGGTGTATTTTCCTGAACCAGAACTTCATACTTTTTTTCATTCCCCCTTTTCCCTCTCATACTTCTGCTACACAGAAGTATGTCATGTGGGGAGGAGTGTAACAGTGTGGGCTGTTCTCGATACATTTTTCCTTCCGGTGGAGACGGGATCGGTTTGGGGAAGCCTAATCGAAATCTCGCTGGTTTAGGAGGAGGGGGACTCTCGAGGGTCCACCCCCACTGTTACAGTCTGTCGTAGGTTGGAGGTGGAGGGGGCGCACACACACACGCGCTTGGTTATTGATGTTATTGTCGACATGGAAACTGAGTACAAAAGGATAGTTTGAAATCATGATTGGTTCGGTGCTCTAATGGTCTGTTGTGTGGTTGTTAATGGTATTGTGATGGCGAGGGGGGGGGGGGGGGGTTGTGTGGGTTACTGGTCGACGCGTGGTGGTGTGTTTGTGGGGGGGTTAATGAGTGAAATAATTTCAAAACCGACGTTTAGCTATGAGTGCAACGAAACAGGGTTAGGTGGGAAGGAGCACTCGCGCCCTCACACATTAGCTCGTTCCGGTCGAACGTGAGCGTGAGCGGTGCTTAGTGCCGAGCGCGGGAGGAGTTGGAGTGTCCTCAACCCGAATAGGCAGCAGGGGGGCGGACGTCAGGGGCAGCCACTGTAATACAAATATACGACTTTCCCAACCTCACTTACCCACCACCACCCAACGATTATCTCACACCACAATATGACGACGCTCATGCTCTTCGTTACCCTTAAAAATTAGAGAGTGAAAGGTATATGAAGCTAAAGGCGGCCACACGCGAACGGATAATCCTCAAGGCGAAATCCCTGACGATTTCCTGAACCGAACCGCAGCGCCTCCCGCACGCACGGCGCAGGAAATCCTCAAGGCATCGATAAAAAAAAAAAAAAATCTAAACATCCACGTATCGATGTTTTCAAACATCGACAAGCAACCATCGATGGTAGGAAACCATCGGAACCGAAACATCGATGTCTTTAAAACCATCGATGTTTCTATTTAAGGTTTATTGTTTTATATCGATGACAAAATGCTCCCCGAGGGCGTTTGGAGAAAAAAATTGATTTTTGGCTCATTATTTTCAGTAATGAACCTTTGGAATCGAGCATGAAAAAAAAGAAAAAAAATCAACAAATCCCCCCCCCCCCCCCCTTCACTATCAAATTTTTACGGTTTACGTTTCAAAGTACCTACGTAGAATCCGAAAATGCAATAAAAAATTTCTGTCTGTCCATCGTACTACGTACTTAGACTTTTCTTAGTTACCATGAACCAAAATTAACGAAATTTGGTTTGAGTTCTAGCAGGTCCTCGAATCTCGGCGTTACTGTCAGTCATCTCTAAGGGGTGATAAATAGGGGTTGAAATTATCAGATCGCCGTAGCTCGAAAACTTTCAATAGAAGGGTATGGCTTTTTTTACGTTTTTAAATTGATCTTAAGCTAAAGGATTTTTTGAGACCACTCGGAGCATTGTACGACCAGCCGTTCGTTTGCACCGAAAAGCTTCGTCAACACGATCGTGAATCAAACGGTATAAATCCGGCCCAGTTATCATCACAAGGGAGCACCTGATTATAATCAAGGATGGCTGTATGAAGTCAAGTTGATTGTTCAGTGATATCATTCCATTTGAAAAATGATGGCTCTATTGGATTTTGTTCATAGGTACTTCTGCAACTTGAACAAACGTTGAAGTATTATTGGGTAAATTATTACACTACGATAAATTATTACATAACGGTAGATTATTACACAACTTTTTATTATTTACCTTATGCTTCATGAATAACTACAAATAATAATTAATTATCGAATTATTGAGTCCCGCTCATTTGCATAAAACTTTAATTCCCGGGCCGGCTCCAGTACTTCATTTAGGGCTTTTCTGGAGGGAGCTCGAGGGTATTGACCACAGAAAACAGTGATCTACGCAGAAGGGACATCCATACAGGTAAATAATAAGCCGTTGTGTAATAATTGCAGCGTTTTTTACTAGAAACATGTATGTTTTTACCAAAAATATTGTTATCGTGAACAAGAGATTGAGGAGAAAAAAATTTTATATGAATTTAAATTGGCGTAGAAAGAATATTAGTGGGTATGGAAAAATTTAAACCCTTTTCACAGTTACAAATTCATATTTAAAAAAACGTCATTACTTTTGTATAATAATTGAGCAGGTAATTAAGTATAATATACAAAATATGTGATTCCAAATAATGCGAAACAAAACTTTTTCAACAAATAAAGAACTCCTTCATCTTCGCATAAATATCTAGAAAGTAATCAACCGAACGATGCTCTTTTGGTGTAAGCCCGCCAACACCTATTTCAGGGGCTTTTCAATGCGTTTCATCCTATTTTCATGGTTCTTTTTGCAGTCGATCAGTTTTTGGTCAAGTTGTACAACCAACTTCGGAACGTTTATTTCAACTCGGAGCGAATGAAATAAACTTTCTTTCGTTAAGCCCGTCTGTCTAAATGCTAAAATTCGTATTGTCAAATGCTTCTTGACAAAGGTTATACTTGTACCTTTATAGGAGGAAGGGGATGGAATGGGTGGTGTAAGCAGTTTGTGTGCAGAGTTCAAGTTGCGATTTGTATCTTATAATTAACTCGGAGTTTGCTCCAAGTGCGTAACAGTGCAAAACTTTTGGCATGTGTGATGGTGGAGAGGGGATTAATCTTGGAATAATAATCTTAAAATTTCATTTCTCTGCCGTTTTATCCCAGAATAGGTTCATTGCTTGTGAGTTATTTATGTGTTGTGGTGGTACCCCTCAAATTTTACATTTACCACTCCTATGTATAATGTGTAGATTTAACCAGATAAACGAGGAGAAAGACGAGCTGTGCGAGCCAGAAGGGCCCTCCATCGAACTCGGTTCCCCTCCATCGTTACGAGTGGTAACGAGGTGGAGGCACCTTTATATACCACCCAGCTCGTCCAGCTCTTCATTCACCGATATCCTCGCTCTTGCCTACCACTTCTCTCTCTCTCACTCACCTTATACCTCCTCACCCTCTCTCTCTCTCTCTCTCTCTCTCTCTCTCTCTCTCTCTCTCTCTCTCTCTCTCTCTTCTCCTACCCTTCTTCGCATCTGCTGTGGTGGTAACCAAGGGATGCTCTCTCCTCTAATACTCGCTGTGGTGGTAACCACATTATTGTATCATTGTATTAGTCCTTATCCTCTTGCATCTGCTGTGGTGATAACCGCGGGACGCTCCTTCCTCTAGTACTCGCTGTGGTGATAACCGCGGGGTACTAACATACTTATCCTCTCGGGCCTGCTATGGTGATAACCGCAGGACGCTCTTTATTGTAGCACTTCCTGTGGTGATAAGCTGCTAGTATCCTTCTACCTTGACGTCTGCTGTGGTGATAACCGCGGGACGCCTCTTCCACTAACGCCTGCTGTGGTGATAACCGCGGGGCGTTAGCGATCCGAAAAGACTCCTGAAGAGCACATCCTTCCTATCCTCCTCCCTATACAAACCTACCCTACCTGCAGGATTACCACATGTGTGTTAGAAAGAAATGTTTGTGTTCTCCGGCCGTTATTTTCATCAGCTTTATATGAGTATTTTTGTAATCGATTCGGTTTTGGTCTTATGCAAGAAACTTGGTGAAACTAAGTCTGGATAACTGCAGAACGAACATCTACTACTCACCATCTCGGGGGCGTCCCCTGTAATGCATTACTCACTTTTGCTTTACTTTTCTCTCTCTTTCTTCCCACCTGTTTCATTCTTTTTTTATTCCTAAGACTTCAGCTACACGGCTCATAAAGTAAAAGTCTTTAAATTTCGTTAAAGTCAAGCGAGTTCCGCAAAGTGAAATGAATCACCCAGGTAATGCCTCACAATTCCTCGGCAGACAAAGTTCAAGCCTGAGGCCCCTTCCCCCATCCCTTAAAAAATAGACCTTCCTCCTTTTGCAGCAGTGCCTAACACAGTGGGGTTAACTTTATAATCATACCTATTTTTGAATAATCATTTCAACTGGTAACCTGAAACCCCCCTCCTTTCAATATAACAACCGCAGCGTTTTTTGGTTCTCTTAGATTTGATTAAATGAATTGAAAGAAATCCTCTGCACGCAACAATGGCTCTGGGTCGCTATTCATCCTGATTCCATTCATTTAAGGGGCCATTAATTCCCCCCAGAATTTGCGGAGTCGTGCAGTGGCTGTATTAGTAGTTTGCTATGGGCATAGTTGGTTTTCGTAGTTGAGCGCTCTGTATTTTCTTGAAGGAAACCCAAGCAGAATAGGAGTAGAAAGCAAAAAGCATTGTTGCAACTGAAAGACAAAGCCATTGTGCGCGATGTCTGAGGTGAAGGAGATGTGAAGGAGAAGAATATTTTTGGGTTTTAATAACGGAAACATCTGAAACACAGAGGCCTGAAGATGCGGGGTACCGCCGTATTGAAAACAAAGATATTTGAATCCGCGTGGCCACGAAAAGGAAAACCCTTGGCGATGGCTGGTGAGGGGTTGAGGGGGGTAAACTCAATCTACCACTGAAGTAGAACAACGGCGGAGGGGAAGGGCGAGGAATGGCGAGGAGTGGGGGGAACAATAGGGACCCTGCAATAGACTCCCCCTCCCCGCCCCTTCGTCGCCGGCTCCTCTTTGTGTTTGTCCTTCATCAGATGGGTTTCAGTTGTGTTCGTACCCCGTTGTGCACTGTGGTTGGTGTGGGTCCACAGAAAACCCCTCACCTCCCCGCCACTTTCAAAACCGCTAACCAGGATCCGCAGAGGCATCGTCTCTTGGAATCGCCAAGCCCCCCCCCCCCCCCCCCGTCCGCCAACAAGTATTGTAATAAAAGCTAGAGATTCGGCGACCACCTTCCTCGTTATTTCAACCTCAGTCATTGTGTGCTCCTTCAGTCCCCGCAACGTCTTCAGGCTTCAACTGAGGCAAAAATTCCACAATGAAACTTCTCACTAGCGGGCACAGATGGGACCTGAAAAACGCTGCAAAGTCCTTGTCACATGGGTTTATTATTCTACTGGACTTACCTACAGAATGTACACTGTTTATATTGTTTCTTTCATGTGCAATAATTGAAATAGCTATTTTTTATGGTTTCCACCAACTTTAGCCCCCAAAAACAAGAATTAGGCTCCTATTTTTTGGTTTATTATTATGTGAATAATACACCTACTTATGTATTCGCTCAGCAAAAAAATTTTATAACACCCCCTCAACATTTTTTCTTTTCCGTTTCAAGGTGCGTAGGTTCCAAAAATGCGATGTACGTCCGTCGTCCGCCGTATCATCCATATCTACTTCATTTTCGATCTAAAAAATTCGTTCTTTCGCACTCATATTCCATTTGGGCCCTAGTTGTGTACCGAAACTTTGCAGCCGGACCGGAATATACTTAGGGGTGTTATGGGTGAAAATGTGTATAAAAATAGGTACTTTTGGTTTATTATTCTGTGAATAATACACCTATGTATTCGCTCAGCAAAAAATTTTTATAACACCCCCTCAAAATTTTTTCTTTTCCGTTTCAAGGTGCGTAGATTCCAAAAATGCAATGTCCGTACGCCGTATCACGTGTACAGGCTTCATTTTCGGTCTAAAAGAATCGTTCTTTCCCACACATGCTCCATTTGGGCCCTAGTTGTGTCCCGAAACTTTTCAGCCCGATCGGAATATATCCAGGGGAGTTATGAGTGAAAATGTGTGTAAAAATAGGTACTTTTTGTTTTTTAGTAACATAGTAGTAAAATGAGCTTTTGAGGTATCGTTTTCCATGTTTTTGGGGACGAGAAGACCGAATATGAAGTCGATTTTGATCGAGGAGTGGAAAATTGAGGTTGTACCAGATGTTCAGCTCCCAAAATTGATTTTTTATGAGTCAAAAACCTGCGAAATCGTCTGAAATCACCATCAGTTTGTATAATAACACTAGAGAAAGTGTCAACACGTGGATCAAGACGATTAAATGGTACAATCAAGATCAAAGGTAATTTGAAAAAAAAAAAAGGAGTGTAGTACCTAATTCAAGTTTTGGGGGCCAAAAATTGTAGAAACCACCAGAAATAGCTATTTCAATTATTTTACATGAAAGAAACAATAAAGAAACAGCCAGCATTTCTGTAGACCAATAAAATAATATAATAATAAACCCATGTGACAAGGACTTTGCAGCGTTTTTGTGTTTTAGTAACATGTTAGTAACATGAGCTTTTGAGGTATCGTTTTCCATGCTTTTTGGGACGACAAGACCGAATATGAAGTCGATTTTGACCAAAGAGTGGAAAATTGAGGTTCTACCAAAAATGTTCAGCTCCCAAAATTGATTTTTTATAAGTCAAAAACCTGGGAAATCGTCTGAAATCACCACCAGCTTGTATAATAACACTAGAAAAAGTGTCAACACGTGGATCAAGACGATTAAATCGCACTACCAATGATCTAAGATAATTTGGAAAAAAAACAGGGTACCTACCTAATTTGTTTTGGGGGCCAAAATTGGTGGAAACCATCAGAAATAGCTATGTAAAGTATTTCACATGACAGAAACAAAAATGAACTGCCACCATTTCTGTAGGTATGTCCAATAGAATAATAAACCCATGTGACAAGGACTTTGCAGCGTTTTCTCTTAGTAAACTATCTGTGGACGTTAACCGTGCCATTTAATTCAATTGATTCACCTGTTGATACTACTTCTAGTGTTATAATACCAATTAGTAGGTTCGGTGGTATAATAATTTGTTGAGGTGCCTGGGTCCTTTCAATTATCGATGCAAATCGTTGGAGTAACGTTGTCACGTCATTTTGCGTAGTTTCGGGTGGAGGTTGGTTTTCACGAACTTCACCCTCCTCATCGCCTTCGTAAACCAACTCATCCTCTAAAACGTCAGCGGCGTCGTTTGGTCCGTGGCCGTGCTCCATCTCGTTTCCCCTTGACGTATAGGAACCGGTGGTGACAAATCTAGAGAAACTAAAATACTAAACACTATTTAAAATATTTACAAAAGAGTCACTGCCTCAGAGAGGAAACTAGCCTCTATCTCAAAAGGAAAATAAAATAAGAGGCACTAAAAAAACTACATGGTTAAAAATAAAAATAGTACCTATATTTCCACGTAAACTAGCAAACTGTAGACAATTTCTATTGTGTACTGACGATAGTGTAACAACCGAAACCGGTCTGCAGTTTGCTAGTTTACGTGGAAGTAGACTATTTTTATTTTTATCCTGCAGTTTTTTGCTATGGATTTCCACTACTCCGCCGCAAGTGATTTAGGTTATAAGAGTCACTATCTCAAATCACAAAAATAAAGCACTTTGCGGGCACTCACGTTCACAAATCCGACTTCTGAGATAGATAATACCCCAGAAAGGATGTTGATTGCTCAAACGAGAAGAAAAATGTGGTTTATTGATGAACACGTTACAGTACGAGAGAGAAGACACAGTATGTCCCTTTTGATCCCAAAGCCCCGAGCTTCCCAAAAGGAAAAGTAAAAACATTCCAGGACGGCTTATTCCATTGGTGGATGACATTTAGTAAGAAAAATCATCCGCCAGTCACGATCCTCCTTGTAATGGCAGTTTTGGCAGTGTCTGGATATTGCTGTACTTGGCCTATGTGGAGTTGATAATGGTCAGGATGCGGCCTGCCATATTGAAAGGTGTGGAGGACCCGCCAGCGAGGCTAACGAGTGCCATAGCTTCAAATAGTTAGCATGTTTTCTTGGGTGTTCCCGATAAATTTTTGGTGGTTTCAGACAATTTCCCAGGTTTTTGACTCATGAAAAATGAATTTTGAATTTTGGGAGCTGAACCTTCGTTACAACCTCAATTCTTCACTTTTTGGTCAAAATCAACTTCATATTCGGTCTTCTCGCCCTAAAAAACATGGTGAACGATACCTCACAAGCTCATATTCACTAAAACCTAAACAGAAATTCAAAAACCCCTATACCTTTACAACAATTTTTTCCCTATAACACCCCTGGGTGTATTCCGATCCGGCTGCCGAACTTCAGAGCACCAACTAGGACCCAAATCTTTTCCCAAATGAGGACCAAAACTGTGTGCAGAAGATGAACGATTATTTTAGACCAAAACAACGTAAATTTAAGTATGAAACTCCGTTAGAACCTCAATTTTCCATTCTTTGGTCAACATCGACTAAATTCTCCTCGTCCTAAAAAAAATTAAAAACGATTCCTAACAAGCTCATGCTACTACAACACCAAAAAACCCTATTTTTACACAAATATTTCACCCATAACACCCCTGGGTGTATTCTAATCGGGCTGCATTCGGGACATAACTAGGACCCAAATGGAGCCTGTTTGCGAAAGAACGAATTTTTTAGACCGAAAATAAAGTAGATATGGATGATAAGTTGATAAGGCTACGGCGAACGGACATTGCATTTTTGGAATCTACGCACCTTGAAACGGAAAAGAAAGACTGTTTGAGGGGGTGTTCCAAAAATGCTTTGCTGAGCGAATACATAGGTTTATTATTCACAGGATAATAAACCAAAACGCTGCAAATTATTACACAACGGCTTATTATTTACCTGTGTAGAGGTCCCTTCTGCGTAGATCACTGTTTTCTGTGGTCAGTACCCTCGAGCTCCCCCTAGGAAAGCCCTAAATCGAGTACTGGAGCCGGTCCGGGAATTACAGTTTCATAATAATGGACGGGCTTTTTGCCCTGGCAGGCTAAAGCCCCCCCCCCCCCCCCAAACAGTGTGGAAAGAAATTTTAAGGTTTCTATACTCATATCTAACAGAAGGGAGATGGAAGAGGTTTCTATATTCACATCCACCAGAGAGGGAAGGAACAGGTTTCTATACTCATATACAACAGAGGGGAAGGAACAGGTTTCTATACCCTGAAAGAATGTGACAGTGGTGGTGGACCATGGAGAGTCCCCCTCCTAGACCAGCGAGATTATCACCGGTTAAGAAGGGATATCGATTAGGCTTCCGCTCACCGATCCCGTCTCCACCGGACCAAAAAACGACTCGAGAACAGCCGGACTGTTACAATACACATATACAACAGAAGGGGAAGGTACAAGTTTGTATACTCATATCCAACAGAGGGGAAGGGACAGGTTTCTGTACTAATATCCGTCACAGGTTGAAGGAACAGGTTTCTATACCTACTCATAATCCTATGCACATCCAAGAGCGAGGTGCGAAACACCGAGAATGCTACTTAGGGGGGGGGGGGGGGGGGGGGCAAAATGGCTATCCAACAGGGTTTTGGGGGGTGGGTAATGAACTACCCATCCAAATCTGTGATACCAATTTATCTAGTCTAGTTCCGTACGGGCTCTCATTTTCCACACATTCGAATTCTTTTGAAATGAAAGTCGATCTGATTGAAGTTTTGGAAATGTTGTCGTACTTTCTTAATTTGGTGTTTCTGCGCATTTTCTGGGCAGTTTGAGAATGAATGGATTCCAGGGTCGGCCCGTAAAACAGCTGTGAGGTAGTAAGTAGTACGAATTCTATAACTCAAACAGACGTCACACTCCGGACTCCCCGGTACTCCAATCCCTACAGCACAGCATCGCACACCCAGCATATTTTATCTACTAGCTTAACTTTAACGCACCCAATTCAAAACCCCCAGAGAACATTATGTCTGTAAATATGAGTATGGAGAGTTTGAGCATCCTATAGGTATCTTCCCAACCACTCCGGGCGCTTCTTCGTGCATTAAGAGGGAGCACAAGCGGAAGGGAGCACCGTAAATATGAGTTTGCCGCACGGCGAAGCTCCAACCCACCTCTGGTGATATTTCAGTTTTGGGCCGAACTTGAGGCCAAAGGGAAAGGGAGTATTGAGATATGTGGCTCCTTAAGGGTCTCTAAATCAAGCATTACTCTTCCTTCAAGGAGTCTCTCCGTCCTGGGGTGCATAAAACGTCATATTTTAATGTAGCAGGTTTTTCCTTCGGGTTTCCAAGGCGATATTCTTGTTTGTTTTACTTGTGGTTTGGGAAATGATGATTTAATTAGTTATATTATTTTGACAGGTCTACAGAAATCAAATAAACATCTACTAATCGACCTATTGGTATTTCCAATCTCCCAACATCAGGAACATATGAATAAGGGGAAGAATTCTTAACTTCATTGCCCAGAAAATTGGCCTGCTTAAAATAAAAATCCCAAGTAAAAGTACCACAAACTACATACTAATCCAGGTATGGTGACTGGTAAGTGATCACCACTTTGTCGTGAATTTCACGACAGTAGGTCGGAGAGAAGGGGTCACCAGAGAGTCGTGAGTTAGGCACGAAATAGGAGCAGAAGAGAGATGGAGTTGGGTTGAGAGCGAGAGCGGATAGAGAGGACGGGTTGTGGATGGACGTGCTCCTATGGAGTCTTTTGACTAACTCCCCGTGGTTTTCACCAACAGCAGGAGTTGGAATGGCGACCAGTACCCCGCGGTTTTCACCTACAGCAGGTACCAGGAAGGGATACGCCCCACAGTTCTCACCAACAGCAGGCGTGAGGAAGGGTGAGAGAGAGAGAGAGAGGGATTCGAGTGAGAGAGAGGTTCGAGAGAGAAGTCGCAAGTCGGGGGTCGAGTCGTTGAATGAAGAGCTGGGCCAGAAGGTGTTAACATGGAACATGTTTTTACGGGGGTAAACCGGGCTGGAAAGCGTCCACGTCCTGTCCGCGTAACACTCGCCCCCCCCCCCCCCCTCCACCACCAGTCGCCCGCACAGTTCTCCCTCTACCCCACTCCTGCCACACAACCCCCCTCCTCTCCTACCACACGTGGTTCTTCTCCGAGGAGAGTATGGCCAGACCCCACTCAGCCGAAAATTGCCGAGGGGGTTCCACCATTTCCAGCTGTAGCAGCTGACGACGTGTATTACATTACATTGCTAGGTCGCTGGTCTGAGGCTTGGAAATCCCAAGAAGTTTTTTTGCTTCCTCACTACCGAAGGTAGGGAAGCCTTGGATTCGTGATAGAGTAAAAAAGTTCATGTCCTCCAAAATGAAAATTTCTACTACCATTTTCCGTTTCAGACATCGAGGAACATATTTGGTTCCGTGTCTTTCTGTCTGTGGTAATTCCTTGCAACACCCATAACTACCCGAAATAATGGTTGAAGTGGGCTGAATTTTTCGAGGGTAGGTGCGGATTGAGTCACAGATGGTATCATACCAAAATCATTGAAAAAGTACCGTAACTTTCGTCTGCGCATGCGCAAACGTGAAATAATTGGAACACCCATAACTACCCTAAATATCGTTGAAATCAATTCAAACTTGGAGGGTCGGTCAGGAATAATACTTTGATAGTCCAAATTGATTTCATTGGAATCGTAATTTAACATTGATCTATGCATGCACGAACATGAAATGTTGACCATTTCCTCGTAACGCTTCTAACTGCGCGATAAACAGTCGTAGAGAGCTGAAATTCTGAGGGTATACGCGGGTTGGATCGCAGATGGTTTCGTTTCAAAATCATGAAAATCTTTTAGTCTGCTCATGTGCAAACGTGAAATACTTTTGGAGTGCCCATAACTACCTTAATTATCGTTGAAATGACTTCACATTCGGAGGGTCGATCAGTATAATACTTTGATGGTTCCATTATGAACTTCATTGGAGTCTTACTGTAATTTCCCTCTGCGCATGCGCTAACATGAAATGTTGACCGTTTCCTTATAACGCTTCTAACTACGCGAAAAATAGTCGTAGAGAGCTGAAATTTTGAGGGTACACACGGGTTGGATCGCAGATGGTCCCGTATCATAACGAACCTACCCAACTAGTCTATACGTTCATGTGATTCAAGTGAGGAAGCCATACTGCCTACTCGAATTGGCAGATGTTTTTCTACATATCTCCATATCCTCTGCTATCATGTACCTATTCGAAA
Organism: Leptopterna dolabrata; assembly: GCA_954871275.1. NCBI lineage: Eukaryota > Metazoa > Arthropoda > Insecta > Hemiptera > Miridae > Leptopterna > Leptopterna dolabrata. Next base: position 5,058,132 of record OX940983.1, read on the forward strand.
AACATGTTCCATGTTTCCTTGCTTTGATCCTCGATCTAAACTGTTATAATCCGGGGGTCTGGGGGTGTCCCCCAGATTTCATTCGACAATTTTGAGAGGGAATCACGACACCAGGTAGAATGCCACAAACATCCTACCCGCCGGAGTCGTCCCTTGCATCCTTGAGTCCATGCTCTCCAAATATACACTCCCAGTTAACTGAATTTTTCCTTCCGATGCTGGTAAGCAGGTATCATCCACTAATAAGGGCTTCCGACTTCCTGGATTCTAACCATCTTGAAAGGTTGACAGCTCGTCTAACTAACGAATAATGAGCAGACGCGGAAATGGCACGATTTTCAGGAGGTTTATTGGGAGGGCGCTGAAATTGGAAGCAGGCAATTGTAGGTAAAAATCAGGAAAGAGCCGGAAATGGGAGGACACCTATGAAAGACCATAGTGCAATGTTGATAGTATAAGTACCTACCTACGATTGAATTGAGGTATATTTAAAGTAAATGGTAAGCAGTAAAAATTTACCCACAGTACCTACTTATCTAGATTTAATATTTGGGACTCGAATGCAACTATGTTATTTCGAACTCAGAGTGAAATTGTAAGGATTAACCCAGATTTGGTTTATACCACATTTCCCACTATAACTCACAGTAATTCCTTATTTTACAAAAGAGTTCAACAGAGGAACTTCCGCCTTTTCTCTCGCCCCCTAACGACGTCCCAACCTTTTTAACATAAATTTGCAGATTATGTACCTTTAATTAGCGCCATTGTGCTTGGGGTGGTGTAATTAGAGGGTTCGCAACGGACTAACCTCGGTTAATATGTCAACTTAATGATCCCATAAAATTATTCAGGGTTGTTTGATTATATGGACAGAAGGCGGTTATGAATGGGGGGAGAGGGGGCGATAGGAGGGCCTATGGGGTAGGTGGATATTACCCTCAGTAATAGTGCTTTGAATTATACATCCCGCCGACCCGAGAGGCTGGCGGGTCCCTTGACTCAGCTTTTGCTCCAATATTAAGTAGCTGTTATAACATCGCTAACTCGGGTGAGAAGCGATGGCAGTATTGGCCCCGTTTTCCGGGGACCATCACATCTAAATTCAGTGCACCGGTAACACTCTTTATGGCACCTGCCTAGTTTTAAAAGATGTCAGTTACTCACAAGATGGTGCTCAATGATAGGCAATCGATGGTGACAATCGATAGGCTTCCCACAGGCAAACGGCACAGCTACTTCTAGTGGAAATGAACGCTGTTGAATTGAATGAAATTTGTATATTTCCAAACATGATAATATGAAACTGTGAAATCTCGGAAACGACTGGATGGAAAAAGTTTTTGCAAAGTTTCATGGAAACTCAATTGCTTACAGCAACGAGAAACGTTGTAACTTGGTATTATCCATTTCAACCCCCCCCCCCCCCCCCCCCCCATACGAGGACATTCGGCGGGGTCTCAGCCATCATCTCCTCAGTAGGTCAATATTCGAGTAGAACCTCTCCATCTCCGATCACTGTTATTTTTAGGCTCGGTCCCTCGGAAGTGGCAGTTATTTTTGATTTTACACTTTTTAGATGATTTTCATCATTTTGCGACACAAGTGCATCGAAAAACGCTGCAAATCCATGCACAACGGTTTATTATTTTGTACAGAATAACCTTCTGTTACAGATCACAGCTCTCTGTATAGATAACCCGTCAATATAATATTATGTACCACTCTACACATATTATGTGAATCGCAGACCCTCCGTAGGTTAGTACCTAACCCCGTACTCGTTACTAGGTACCTACCTAAATCACGAGTTAAATGTTGCTAAAATAATACAGCCGATGACAAACAGTAACTAAAACGGCAAAAAGAAACGCAGATAATGAAGTTCTAAAGGACAATTATTGTTGATGTGGAGTGAAATAGATGCTCCTTCTGCGTAGATCACTGTTTCCTGTGGTCAATACCTATAATTAACTGTTGTGTAATAAATTGCCCATCAATAATACTTCAACGGTTGTTCAAGTTGCAAAAGTACCGATCAACAAAATCCAGCCCCTTCTTGGTAGATGAACCGTTGTGTAATAATTTACCATTGTGTAATACTCGTAATTGCACCCATCAATAAATACTTCAACGTTTGTTCAAGTTTCACAAGTACCTATCAACAAAATCCAATAGTCCATCACTTATCAAATGAAATAATATCGCAGAACAACCAACTCGACGTCATACAGCCATCCTTGATTATAATTGGGTGCTCCCTAGCGATGATATCCGGGCCGGATTAATACCGTTTGATTCACGATCGTGTTGACGAAGCTTTTTGGTGCACACGAACGGCTGGACGTACAATGCTCCGGGTGGTCTCAAAAAATTGTTCAGCTCAAGGCAAATTTAATAACATAAAAAAACAATACCCTTCTATCGAAAGTTTTCGAGCTACGGCGTTCTGAAAATTTCAACCCCTATTTTGAACCCCTTAGAGATGACTGACAGTAACGCCGAGCTTCGAGGACCAACTAGACCCCAAACGGAACCTATAACCCAAATTTCATCAATTTTGTTTCATGGTAACTAAGAAAAGTGGCCAGTACGGTGTACGGCGGACAGACAGAAATATTTTTATTGCATTTTCGAATTCTACGTACCTTGAAAAGTAAACCATCAAATTTTGGGGGGGGGGGGGGTTAGAATTTTTTTTCGTGCTCGATTCCAATGGTTCATTATTGAAAATAATAAACCAAAAGGAGATTTTCCAGCTCCTTTAGGTAGTTGTATGTGTGCCTTTGTACGTATTCCTGCGAACCGTCGTAATTCACGACCCATTGGTCCAAATTGGCTCAAATTTTGGAGGTAGTTCAGGGTTACGTCCTAGATGGTCCCTTATGAATTTCGTTGTATTCGTACCAGTAATAGTGACTGAGCGTGCGCAAACGTGCAAGCAGTTGAACCCGCATAACCCACAACCGAACGGTCTCAACTGGCTCAGATTTTGTTGATAGTTTGGGGTTGGGTCTTAGTTGGTCCCATATGAATTTCGTTGCATTCGTATCAGTAATCGAGACTGCGCATGCGCAAACTTGTAAACCGTTGAACCCATATAACGCACAACCTCATGGTCACAATTGGCTCAACTTTCGATGGTACTTCAGGGTTCTTATTTAAAGAGTAATAGTGACCTTTTTTTTAAAATGAAATTTTCCTTCATTTCACAATTTCAAGTTCTATTGAATGAATTCAACGTTGCAACTACTGTAATCATAAACTTCAGCCACAAGTGTTACAGTATTTAGTATTTTTCTAACTGTTACAGTATAACTGGTGGGTATGGGTATCCCAGGTTTCACCTACGCTTGATCAAAGTGGCGCAGCTCTTACTACGGTTTATGTGAAATAATCACAAGTGTGTGAATCAGAAATTATCGTTTAACGCGTCGCTGAGAGGCTGAAACGTGAGCCTCAAATCATTAAATTTTAGGAGCAATATCAGCAGTATCTCTTGAACGACCTCAATTACGATGGTTGTGATGGGGTATAAACGGCATCGTTGTGAGAGGTCCGATCGTAATGTCGGTCATTCAATTGGTTTAAGGGTTAACCTGTACAAGGGATCAGATGTTCAGTTAAATAACCAATTTAGGCCAGGAGGCTCCTTTCGCCGCCGTCACTTCAGCAATGAAGTACCAATGGAATAGAGCAGAATAGAAACAGCTCTTATTAAACATTTATTTACTATTTATTCTTCTACGTGAAGTTACGGAATGCTGTTACTGCTGATCGTCACAGGGGGAAATGTCACCTCCGGTACGTGTTTGATTCTTCAACTTGTGGTTCTTTATTCAACAAAATTGAACTCATCCACCATAAACTGTCGGTATTTCGTGGCGAATCTCAAATGTACCACCTCATCCGCTCCATTCAGTGTGGTCTTCAATAATATTCTTCCTTCAATTATTCCTTCACTCTTCCAATATAGGCGACTCCTGAGTTGGCTCAGGACGGGGCAAACCTCCACGAAGTGCCATGGTGTGACCGGATCTCCTCGACTGTATGTATTCTGCCGTACAAAGGAAGAACGCCTCATCTCTTGAAAATCAAAATTTTCAGGAGAGCACCTCAAAGTTTTGTTCAGTTACTCTCATCCTAACTTCGCTCCAGTTCGTCATAAAAACGAAATTTCTTCACGCCACAATAAATTGATGTTATAGCCAAAATAATCGATATTTCTAATCGATTCTGATTGCAAGGCGTTTTAGTTAGGTTTTGACGGAGTTTTCTGCTCTGGAGTCCAGGAAAACCAGGAAAACGCCTAGAGGCGTTTCTCTTCTGAACGATTCATAAAAATAACAAGATAAATTTAGTCAAGAACACCTTCTAAATACCACAGTTGATTGCCATGTTATTATAAAATCTACCTAATCGGTATATTCTTTACTTGTACGTTTTGAGGATCTGTAATAAAGAATAGGGATTGAGAGATCGGTACCTATTTGCTTTTATTGATTTAATTAATATACTCATTTCTTATCCATATTTTTATTTATTTCAATTTTATATTTTAAATCGTTTAACGAAAATCCGCAGTAATGCTGTTATATGCACTTACCATTGAAATGTGGAACTCACCCTAAAATATGCACTTAGCTTTATGCAAAATAAAACATGCGTTTTTGGAACCAGTTTTTTGTGAAACGGATAGAGATACCTTTGGACCTATCAAATATTCTTTTTTTCCTCAATGTTCATTTCAAATAATATTTATTTTTCTTTTCAAATATTCAGAGAAAAAAATTACTACTAAACATTTTTGTTTCCCGATTTTTCCAAAGTTATCCCGTTAAGCAGGAATCGGTAAGACAGAAATGAGAACTCATCGAAAGAATAAATAATAAACTTATAAAATCAAAGAACGTTCTCAAGAACCTTGAATACCTATCAGTAAATTAATAAGAAAACTAGAAATAGGGAAACGGACGGCACTGTGTGCTGTAAAAGCTCTTTCTGTTTCAGAATTCACATTTTACATTTTACAGTAAAATGGCGAGAAGAACACCTCTTGTGAACTAAGCATTTTCTACTTAACTAACTCTTAAACATCAAAATATTGGTCATATACGTGAGGAATCTATTCTGCAGATAATATTATTGGAAGCTAACCAGAAGTGGTGAGGAAAATCGCCTCAATTCCTGGCGCATGCGCATTCGTTAGGAAGCGGTATCGCCGCCTAAATCCTCCAGACTCACCTCCCTGGCCCCTCCCGGGAAGGAAGTTCCTGGGATGGAACTGGATGGTGACCCTTTCTACGTGCCGGGATCATTGCAGTGACGTCATTATCGGGAAGGAACTCGTATGTAACCGGGTGGACGTGGCGGTGGGAGAGGTGATTTTAGATACCCTGGCAGCAGATGGGAAATTGGAATATTTGCACTTGAGGAAACTGCATTGCGGTGAACGGCGGGTTTTCACGACAGTAGGTTAGAGAATATGGGTCACCAGAAAGTCGTGAGTTAGTCACGAATGGATAGGAGCAGGAGAGAGATGGAAGTGAGAAAGATGATTGATGTGGTGTGATGGACTCCTATGGGATCTTTAGGCTAACTCCCCGCGGTTTTCACCAACAGCAGAAGATCTTTTGGAATATGCTCCAAGCAGTTATCACCAACAGCAGGAGATCATTTTAGGGTGTGCTCCCCACGGTTTTCACCAACAGCAGGAGATCTTTTGGTTTATTATTCTGTGAATAATACACCTATGTATTCGCTCAGCAAAAAATTTTTATAACACCCCCTCAACATTTTTTTTCCGTTTCAAGGTGAGTAGATTCCAAAAATGCAATGTCCGTCCGCCGTCCGCCGTACGCCGTATCACGTGTACCGGCTTCATTCTCGGTCTAAAAAATTCGTTCTTTCGCACACATGCTCCATTTGGGCCCTAGTTGTGTCCCGAAACTTCAGCCCGATCGGAATATACCCAGGGGTGTTATGAGTGAAAATGTGTGTAAAAATAGGTACTTTTCGCGTTTTAGCAACATGTTAGTAACATGAGCTTTTGAAGTATCTTTTTCCATGTTTTTGGGGACGAGAAGGCCGAATATGAAGTCGATTTTGACCAAAGACCCGGAAATTGAGGTTTTACCAAAGGTTCAGCTCTCAAAATTGGTTTTTTATGAGTCAAAAACCTGGAAAAATGTCTGAAATCACCATCAATGTGTATAATAACATTGGAAAAAGTGTAAACAGGTGAATCAACACCATTAAATGGTATTACCAATGATCAAAGATGATCTGAAAAAAAAGAAGAAAAAAGCGTACCTACCTATTTCATGTTTTGGGGGCCAAAATTGGTGGAAATCATCAGAAATAGCTATTTCAATCATTCCACATGAAAGAAACAATAAATTTAACAGCCAACAAGAATCTCTAGAACTCCAATAGAATAATAAACCCATGTGACGAGGACTTTGCAGCTTTTTTAGGATATGGGAGAGAGGGTAGTGATGGGCGTTGAATAACGGAAATGCTTAGAATAACCGGTTATCGACCAAGAACCGGTTATTGCGATAACCGGTTACGAGATAACCTGCGTTATTGGAATAACTACTTCGCTTCTCCTAGCAAGGAAGGTGGTTGCCTTCACTATATCCGCACACAGGCAACTGTCTCGCTCTCGCACCCTTTGATGTTGGGATGGTATTGAGTAACTACCTGCCTCGGTCGGTAACCGGTTACCAACTTCCTGACAGTTAGCCATTAGCTTAGGGCCTTTCGCTTCCCTTTACCAGGTTCGCTTCCAGGTTACCTACCTATTTTAGGATGGTATACCTCAGCTTAGTGCCCTTCAAAAAATGTAGCTATTCCTCATTCCCTCAGTTCAGTTCTAGTTATCGATTAATAATGTTAAAAATGTTGAAGGGCCTAAAAACTAGTCCCATAATGTTTCGCTTTCCAGTTTGTTGTGATGTAGGAAGTTCTAAAACATATTGCTGTTAATTAATTGAAGACTTTAACTACCTTTCACATTAAACTGTAGATAGGTACCTACCCATAGTTACCGACCTACTAAACTCAATTTTATGGGATCCCAGGGAGGATAGACGGATTTTTTATTTTTTGAGATTAGGAAATTCTAATATTTTTATTCCTCTATCAACAATTTATTTCTATTACATTTATGGTCAGCATTTGTATGTAAGCCACATCAGTCTAAGTGACAGATTCCCAAAATAAAGCAATAGGTAGGTATCATACGACGAACTGTCCCTCTACCCCATCCCTTAACTGGTTAGCGAATAACGTGTTATCAGAAAATAACGCTTTAGCCCATCACTAGCCAGAAGGGCTGTTTTTATAGGGACTTTTCCACCCGTCCCCAGTCCACAATTGGCCGTTGGAGTCGGTTGAGGCGGTTGGGGGAACCCTGGGTTGTTGACCAGCTCGACGTTCTCCGCGTTTATTTGGTAAAATCACACATTACAGGAGTGGATTCTGAGAGGGAATCACGACATGCATGTTTATTGAAGCAGGTGCTTGTGGAATCGTTTTGATTATCATCGGAAGATAATGTCGTTAGTGACGAGCTCCCTCAGATTGGTTTAAATTGAGCAAGCGTTCAGGATTCATTAAGGGCGATGGTGGAACTGAGTGGTTGGAGATGAAGCGGATCTAAATGGATATGGAACGGTGGGAGGAGGCTAAATTGGATTTCATGAGAAGAATCAATGGTTTCGAGGCGGTGTCATAGTGGTATGAGAAGATGGCGATAGTGAGTTTGATAGGTATGAGGGTGGGTTAGAGTTGACATGAAACCAGAGAGGACTCCCCAGGACTGACAGGTTGACCAAGGCGAGAGGTTTCGTTAGATAACAGATGTCGCTATCTCCGCCGGCGCTTCGTCCCCTCTCGTTTCGCCGGCGGTACAACGGACAGGGCGGGGATCCTTATCGGCGAGTTGTCACCTGGCGACGGGACGCCACCGACCCGACGCAAGGTAATCGACAGTACGACGACTGCTGCTGAGTTCAATAGGACGCAAGGATCACTACAACACTCTAACTAAGCCATCGGAGCGACCAACTGTGGGGTGAATATCGAGAAAGCATGGCCGCAATACGACTAAATTGAAAAGGGCAGATTTTGGTTTATTATTTTCAACAATGAAACTTTGGAATCGAGCATGAAAAAAAAAAAAAAAAATTAACCCCCCCTCAAAATTTGATGGTTTACTCTTCATGGTAGGTATGTAGAATCCGAAAATGGAACAAAAAAATTGCTATCCTTTTCTTAGTCACCATGAACCAAAATTAATTAAATTTGATTTGTAGGTCCCGTTTGGGGTTTAGTTGGTCCTCGAAGCTCGGCTGTCAGCCATCCCTAAGAGGTGAAAAATAGGGGTCGAAATTTTCAGAACGCCGTAGCTCGAAAACTCTCAGTAGAAGGGTATGGTTTTTTAAAGTTTTTAAATTGATCTTGAATTATAGAATTTTTTGGGACAACTCGTTTGCACCGAAAAGCTTCGTCAACATGATTGTGAATCATACGTTATAAATACGGCCCGGATATCATTGCTAGGGAGCACCTGATTATAATCACCGATGGCTGAATGAAGTCGAGTTGGTTGTTCTGTGATATTATTTAATTTGATGAATGATGGCTCTTTTGGATTTTGTTGATAGGCAACTTTGCAACTTGACCGAACGTTATGCTTCATGAATAACATCAAATAATTAATTATTGAATCCCGCTAATTTTTATGAAACTCTAATTCCCAGGCCGGCTCCAGTACTCGATTTAGGGCTTTCCTGTGGGTAGCTCGAGGGTGGGTATTGACCACAGAAAACTTAATTTACGCAGAAGGGGCATCTATACAGGTAAATAATAAACAGTTGTGTAATAATTTGCAGCGTTTTTATTATATTTTCGGATTCTAAATACCTTGAAATGGAAACCGTCAGATTTTGAGAGTTTGGGGGGGGGGGGGGGGAGGATTTTATTTTTATTTTTTTAGTGGTCGATTCCAAAGGTGTATTACTGAAAATAATAAATCAGAAGTTGACGGTTGTTGTAACCCGACACGAGCTCCACCTGTGTGACGTCTGCTGTAATGAAATGTAACCAACAGACCACCAGTTGGTGCCAAAAAGCCACCTTATTCGAAAATATTTCTTAAAAACTGAAAGGGGTCAACGCCCCTCATATTTACCCTAATTCACTATTACCCCCCGTTGAGATTCTTAGAGGGTCCAGCGCTCTTAGCGGATTAGTTTGTGAATATATTTTGGTTTTTATATGGTACTCTTTGGGCATGGGAAAGAGAAGAAGAGGTTTTTTTTTGGAAAATAAAGAGTTTGGTGAAGTTTAGTTTTGGCAAGCACGTGTGTTTTTCTTTAATTTCCAGCTTTATAATCAGCAACTCCCAAAACCCATAAATGTCCTCGGAATAATTGAGGACGAATGGCGACATTGAGGAAAATTTAAATAAGTCTCAGGTATTTTAGTTCGAGGCGACTGAAGAAGGTTTTTGAGATTTGCTATATCGCGTGTGGAGGAAGTTGTGGTTTTCTTGAGGATTCGCGAAGGAGTTGACGAGGGAAAAAGGAAAAATCGATAGAAAGGGCTACGAAACATTAAAAGGTTTGCAAAGACAATAAGGTGAATATGAGAAACCTCGAGAAGAAGGAGGAAACAGAAGAGGTAGGAGAAATGAGTTTGAGGGGGGTTCAAGGGGCGGTAAAGGGGGGTAAAGGGGGGGAGGCCGGGAGAGAAAAATATAAAAGCGATGGAAATAATTACTGTCGGCCCGAGAGCCGAGCGCGCTTGTTTCCGGGTATTTAGACTCGGCGAACTGCTGATGCGTGTAAAAACTCGGCTCGCACGGTGCGGACGAGGGGGGAAAAGGCTGGAAACGGGTTAAGGGGCTGAAAACCGCCGGAGGGGGCGGAGAGAAACCACGAGAAACCAACTGTAGAGGTTTCATAGAGAGAAAAATTGAAGGGGGGTTTTTTTCCCGATGGCGGGGGGAATGTCACGGATGTGTGGGCGGATAAGAGTGAATGGAGGGGGGTTTTAAGGGGGGGGGGGGTGTATTATTCAAAACCTTGAGCGGATTGAGTAGATTACGTAGTGCTTAGTCGGTGGTACCGTCTTATACTCAAAACTCCCACTTTCCGTTTTTCTCGTGGGGGGTTGCTGCGGGGTATTGTTTGGTGGGGGGGTGGGGGGGGAATCTCGGCTTTTGCCATTGTGATGGATATGTATATTGAGGGGGGGGGAGGAGTTTATGGAGGAACAGACCGAATTGAGAACCTCCACTGAGACTGTGGTAGTGTTGTGGGGGGGTGGGAGTTGTCATTGTTGTCCTTGCGGATCCCACAAGGCAAAAGATCCTTCTCACAAAGCTCCCCGACTCCCGAGGAAGCGATTGTTTTTCAGCCTCCCCCCCCCCCCCCCATTACCACCACCAAACTGTGTCTTCTTTTCGGGTGAACCAGGACCTACGAGACCAAGGCCGGACATCGAGGGAGGATCGGGACTGGTGACTCATGGTAGAGGACCCAGCCGAAGCCCACTCTTCATAAAAGGCCTAATTACACCTGCCGAGTAGCTCGGCCGAGTAGTCGGTGGAGTACTCGCCGAGCTACTTCGATGGGCGAGTAGGCGATTACATTTCAGCTGGGCAGAGAAGAGACAGTTGCGTCGTCTACTGTTCTGCGTTAACATGGCACAGCGAGTAAACGTCCACAGATAATTTACTAAGAAAAAACGCTGCAAAGTCCTTGTCACATGGGTTTATTATCCTTCAGGACATACCTACAGAAATGTTGGCTGTTCGTGATTTATTGTTTCTCAAAAACACAAATAAGGCTCCCTTTTTTTTACAAATTATTGACCAAAATTTAACGTAAATTTAAGGCTGAAACTTCGTTAGAACCTCAATTTTTTGTGTGTGCCAGATGGGTCCCTCGCCTTTTGACTGCAGATCAGAAGTTGAGACGTTTGGAGGTCTGTCAGAGCGAGGCTTTTTGCAAGGCTTGAGGAAGAAGGGGAAGCATTTTTTGGCTAGCAGCGTCACCTGCGATGAAACATGGGTCCATCATTACCAGAGCCCTTCAAATGCCATATTGCCATGGCGCCATACAAAAATGCCATATTCTGCCGATTTTTTTTTTAAATGCCATATTCGGCCGATTCTTTGGAAAATGCCATGTTTTGCCTTTTTTTCGCCAAACTCCTTCAAAAAATTGAAAAAAAAACCACAGTCATGGCTATAAGAGCGAATTTTCGAAGTTTTCGGCATCTTCCTCCTCCGCCTAAAATTTTCTGAAAATTAATTTTCGGCCAATGTTTTCCCAACTTGATACCATACAAAATTAAAACAGGAGTAGTTTTACGCAAAGTAAAATTTGGGGTGGAAGGAGGGGGAGGGGGAAATCAAAAATGTTTTGAATACCATAAGAGTAGGTATTGGGTACGTAGGTAACAAATTTTTTGTTCCATTTTTTGCCGAGTAACACCTCGGTTTGTAGATTTTCCAACGCTGAACACGATGGTGAAGTCAGAATTGCGATATCCCATTCCGTTATCAGATTAGAGCAGGCGAACCAGGAAGAACATCTCAAGAAATAACCACGTTCCTTCATCTTCAAAGTGCTCCAGTTTGAGAATAGAATGAGATATCGCAATTCTGATTTCACCATCGTGTTCAGCGTACAAAAACCTTTAAATGAGGTGTCACTTGTCAGACTTTTTCATTTTGGGAATTTATGGGTAATTTCCCCCCCCCCCCCCCTAAAACTCCCCAAAACTCCCACTTAGGGTGACCCGATTTTGCCCATCTTCGAACTTAGCCTGTCGATTGCCAAGACAGATTTTTCGTGCAAATTTGAACTTTTTATCTCAATTCTTTCGAGAGTTATCGTCTGGAATGACGCATACATATATAATATATATATAAATGTATAAATATATAAATATATATATATATATATATATACATATAATTTTTGGTGTCTTTCGGCAGGGAATTCAGGATGGTCTGAAACGGATTTTGGTATAAAAATCTTTCGGAAATTCGAGTTTTAAAAATTTTGGACGAGAACAATAGCTTCCTTTTCTCCGAAAATTCGTAATTGCAGTGAAAAATTTCTGAATGACATGAGGTTTCTCGAACCCTGAGGCCATTAGTCTAACCATTTTGGAATGGGGGTGCTTCCACTGGTCGCCACTCTGTCTGGTGAGGAAGCCACTCTGAAGGAAGGCTGGGAACCTGCTGATGTCCTCTCTATGAATACTCCCCGGCAACACCAGCTGATGTGGAGAGGACTTTCCCAAAAATCAAAAATACCTTCTGAGTGATCGACGGCTGGGATTTTCAATGGAAAGCGTTGCAGCACACCTGATGTTGTTATTTAATAATAATAATAATAATAATAATAATAATAATAATAATAATAATAATAATAATATTAATAATAATAATAATAATAATAATAATAATAATAATAATAATAATAATAATGATAATAATATTTTTTTTTTTTTTTTTTTTGGGTGGGTTTAGGTGAAATGCTTTATGCACTGAAAATGAGGTCGGGCATCCTCATCCTTTGTGTCGGACTCTTCACGTGTGGCCTACCGACTAAAACACCCTTTCCCGCTTCTTTCGGTACTGTCCCGGAACTTCCTTTCGGTATTACTTCGGGACAGTCCTTTTCTATCCTTTAAAGGTGTCTCCTGGTCTTATCCGCCCCCTTCACTGCCTTGGTTGGCTCCTTTCTCCCTCCCATTCCCGATTTTCTTTCCTTCTCCTTGAGCACTGTAGTGACGTACGTGCTGACAGCTCTCCAGTTCTCGCTCGACTGAATCATCTTGGGACGACCGATTCGGGACTGAATTCACCTATTTCTTCTATCACCTGCCGTCTGAGGTGCTCCCAGTGAGGACATACAAAGAAGGTATGCCTTACGTCTTCGTCCTCCAACTGGCAATATACGCATCTGGCCTCGGTTGTTTTCCCTATCTTCTTCAGAAACGAACGGTAGGTAGTAACCGTGCCCCGTCAGAAATTGCGTTAGGTAATAGCCTACATCTCCGTGATTCCTCTCGATCCATTGACCTACATTGCCAATAAGAGTAGCTGTCCATCTTCCTTTGGTTTCCTGGTCCCACCTCCTCTGCCAATCACGTAGCGTTCCTTCGCGTTCCTCCTTTTTGGTTGACTGTGGTGTACTCTCGCCCCTTCCGACGAAATATTCGCCCCCCCCCCCCACCCCCTTCTGACGTTCATCGGCCAATATATCTATCGGGATGACACCGGCAATGACTTGGGCAGCAGCACCCGACACCGTCCTATATGCACTGCAGATCCGTAGCGCTCCTCTTCTCTGCACTGCCTCCATTCTCTTTCTATATTTTTGGACACGGAGTGCCTCGGCCCACACTTCGGCTCCATAGAGCATGATGGCATCCGCAGTTCGCATCAGGAGTTTCCTTTTTGCTGCAGATGGTCCTCCAATATTAGCCATCAGCCTACTCAAGCTTGTAACTACTTTTGCAGCCTTGTCCGCCGCTTTGCAAATATGGTTCCAGAAAGTGAGCTTCCTGTCCAGCATGACTCCCAGATACCTTACTGCTTCTGTTGCTACGATGGGCTGGTCCCCAACTTGCATTGTCACGCTTCTGTCTATTCGTTTTGTAGTAAGGAGTACAATTTCTGTCTTTTGGACAGCCAACAACAGGGATCGGGACTCCATCCATTCCATAATCCTCCTCATTGCTTGGTTCAGCTTGAACTGAAGGAACTCTATTGTGCGTGCGATTATCACGATGACAACATCGTCCGCATATCCCACCAGAAACACACCCTCCGGCATTGCAATGCGCAGGATCCATCATAATTGATGTTCCACAGGTCCGCCCCCAGTACCGAGCCTTGAGCCGCTCCTGAGGTGATCCTCTTCCTGCGATTTCCTTCACGTGTATGGAATGTGACCTACCGCTCTGACAGATAGTCCTGTAACACTCTGTAGAGGTACACCGGTATTCAGAAGTCATCTTTAAGGGCTTTCAATATATCTCGCCACCTTGCCGAATTGAAAGCATTCCTCACGTCGAGAGTGACAGCCATACAAAGATTCCGTGACCAGTGGTTCCCTGTCCTCACTGCCTTTGCTGCTGTTACCACCTTATCTATCGCATCGATAGTCGATCGACCTGTAGTGAAGCCGTACTGTCTTGGCGACAACCCTCCGGCTTCTGCCACGGCATCCAATGTTCTTTGTTTAAGAAGCTTCTCATAGAGCTTGCCAGCTGTGTCAAGCATACACGAAAGGTCTATGAGCTGATGCTGTACTTGGGTCTCCCTTACCTTTCCCTATGAGAACGAGGTTGGCTACCTTCCACTGCCTCCGGAAAAATTCTTCTACAAGGCATGCGTTATACATGTCGAGCAGCACCTCTGGGTGAGTCTGGGCTACCATCTTCAAGATCTCGACTGGGATCCCATCCGGTCCTGGGGCCTTCTTATTCCGCATGGATTTTGCCGCCTTCTGCAGTTCGTCCTTAGTGAAAAGGGGTATCTCATCAGGTGTTACTTCGATTTGTGCCTGTTCCTCCAGGTCATGTGTCGGGAAAAGTTCCTCCACTATCCTTTCCTTGACCTCCGTGGGCATTTCCAAAGTGGAGTCCCGCCCCTTTGAGTTTTTTTTTGGAGGACGAGTTTGTACCCCAACCCCCATGGATCATTCTCCACATCCTCACAGAGCTCCTTCCACTTCTGGGCTTTGCTTTTGGCTATTGCAATACCTAGGGCTCTCCTAGCTACTCTGTACTGCTCCGTTTTCAGGTGAAAGTCAGCAGTATTCCTTCTGGCTCTTTGTGCTAGCCTCCTGAGTCTGAAACAGTTCTTCCTCAGATCCGCTATCCCTTGATTCCACCAGTATGCCGGGCGTCGGTCTCGCATCACTGATTTCTTCGGCATGGAGCTCTCACATGCCCTGGTTAACAGAGACATGGTTGCTGCTACCAACAGCATCGCAAGAGGTCCTCCCCCTAATCTCTGCTTTATTCTTTGAAGAGCTCCTTTACCCATCTGGATCATGGTGTCAAATATGTCTCTATCCAGTCTTTCTACATTCCACCGAGGGAGCGGAGACATCTCTTGCCCTGGTTGTGGTTCCCCTGTCTGGTACTGAATATACTGGTGGTCACTCGCAGAGTAATCTTCCAGCACCTGCCATGTGTTAATCTGACCTGCAAGCCTCTCAGAGCCCATTGTGATGTCAGGTATGGTACTCCTATACCAGCTCTTCGGAAAGTTGGCACCTCCCCTCTATTGATAATTACCAAACCGAGTCTTGCCACCAACTCCATAACCCGTCGGCCCCTGCTGTCTGGATCAGGTTCACCCCATTCCACGGCCTTGGCATTAAAATCACCTGCCACCAGCACTTCTCCCCTAGTACTACGAACTTCGTCCTCTAAGTATGCCAGTCTCGCTTCGAAATCAGCGATTGGCTCATTAGGTGTAAGGTAACAACTAAAGTACGTCACCCCCTTACTCCTAATCCAAACGTAGCCAGAGCCTGCTCCCTTTGCCTCAATTGGGACTACGGATCTGTTGACTACCCAAATGGCTGCTGTGCCTGATGGGTCCGCGATCCAGTCTGGCACCTTGTTGCCATAGTTGTACTGCTCGCTAATTATTATCATGTCAGCACCTTTTTCCCGGGCAATTTGATCCATTAGGGAGCTTGCTGTCCTACTCCTGTTAAGATTTATCTGAAGGATCTTCATGATCGCTTGCTTGCCTTTTTCAAGGCTCTCTCCTGGTCAATAGCTTTCCGATACGCTTCGCATCCTTTTCTTCCTGCCACATGACTCGTTGAGGCCACCCCAAGTTCTTCACACAGTGGACACACTGGTGTCGCTGTGCATGTGGCTCCAGTGTGTCCATCACTGAGGGGTTCTTGGCAACGGAAACACTTCTTCGTGCGATCCTCCCCTGTGCATCGCCTCGCTATATGCCCGTATCCCAGGCACTTGTAGCATCTGGCTACTTCTATGCGTCTTCTGAGTCTACAGTTAATCCAGCCGACTCTGAGCTTTCCACTTTCCATGAGCTTGTTTGCATCTCTGCTAGAGAGCTCTACAATGGCTAGCACCTGTGATCGGCTATTTGGTTTGGTCAGGTTTACTTTTAGCTCACTCGTTGGCTTGCCAAGCTTCTGTTCAATTGCCTTTGCCACTTCTTCCGCTGTAGCCAGGCAATCCAGGTCTCGCACTTCAATGGGTTCCCTTGGAGTCAGGTCTCTTATTTGATCTGTTCCTACAGCATCCTCCACAGCCTTCCTAAATTCCTCCGGTATTTTTGCCGCACCGCTCATTTCGAGCATGACGTCTCCCTTTGCAGTCTTTCTGATCGCTCGGATCTCAGTGTTGGTGACTGAGGGGTCCACGCCTTCCTTCAGCTTTTGTAGCACCACAGAGTAAGGGAGATCTTGCGTGACTTTAATGACAAGAGCGTCTGGTCTCTGGCTTCGTCCCTTTTTTTCTTGTTGCTTCTGCTTCTTCTTTTTAACCTTCTCCTCTTGAAGTTTTTTCTTCTTCTTTTCTTCCTCCTCTTCTTTTTTCTTTTTGTTCACAAGTTCTTCCTCCCATTGCTTGGCATCATCAACTCTCTTCTTCGCCCTCTCTTCTCTTTTCTTGGCCTTGTCCGTTCTCTTCTGCACCTCACACTCTTTTTCCTTGGCTTTCTCAGCTTCCTTCTTCCGGACTTCCTGTGACAGTAACCATTCGCGCTTCTTCCTACCCTGCGCTGTGGCGCTGAGAGACCCAATACTAGATGCACGCGTCCTGCCTGAGGCAGCTGTTGAGTCGGACAGCTCATCGTCTCCCGTATCCGAGGTGCTGTCATCCTGCCTGCCTCGGGGCCTCTTCCGAGTGCCTCCTTTTCCTTCTTTGGACGGGGACCAGTGTTCGCTCATTTTCTCGAGCTTCCCCTGGAGGGTACTCTGCTTTCGAGCTTGAGACCTTAGGGCGTCAATTGCCTCTTGCACCTCTCTTAGCCCGCTCTTAACCGTCTGACTTATGTTGGGCTGCCTCTTTGTTGCAATGAGCATTTCCTTTATGGCCATCTCCATGCCAATTATGTTTTTCTCCATCTCTTTGGTGAGTTGGCTGTACTCCTGCCATGTCCTCTCCTGCTCTGAGCTTTTGCTAGCTTTTTGTTCCTCATCTGTTCTAGTTCCCACAGCATCCCCATGTAGGACTTTACCTCCAAGGTCAGTATTAGATTTCACCTCTCCTTTCTTTTGGTTATTAGATGACATTATCTTGATACATTTACCAGCGCATCGTGCATGGAGGAGGGGGTTGGAATAGCTGGGCACGGGTACACCCACGAGTGCAGCAATCCCGTAGGTATTGCCTACTCCTCGACCCCAGTACTCTGGGGACCCAGCCTCCACTTAGCAGGAACCGGGATACCAGACGTTCCTGACTCCCCCGCAGCAGTGCGGAGCCCGACCTCCGCACTCACCGTGCACTACCTGATCAGGGTCCCGAAGGGGCTGGCTCCTGACGCACGGGACCGACAAACACCTCGGCAGAGCAAGCTCACATCAGCCTTCCACAGCCAGCAGGGGGACCACCCCTAGTTGCTGTTTTCAGCACTCCCGGTGATGCCGGCCCGCTGCCAATCGATAATGACCTTGACAGGGAACTCCTACAAGGTATCCCCAGGGACGGTAACCCTGGGGTGTGTACTGTGAGTGTGCTTATGTCAGTGTGAGTGTAGGTATGTACTGTTCTGGTGGTTGTGTGCAGTGTACTGAACTCAGGAACCCGGGGGTGCGTTAGGCCCCAGCAACCATGCACAATAGTTGCCCCCTGCGGTT